>VWZI01000286.1:142935-168053 GCA_013396835.1 Psilopogon haemacephalus | reverse complement strand
TTTTTTTTTTTTTTTTTTTTTTTTTTTTTTTTTTTTTTTCCCCCACTATGAGGGTAGTTAAGCACTGGAATAGCTTGCTTGGGGAAGCTGTGGAGTCTTCATCTCTGGAGATAATTAAAACCCAGCACTGCAGTGTGTTGTGGCCAGCCTTGCTTTAAGCAGGACAGATGGACAAGATTATCCCTACATGTCCTTTCCAGTATCACATGTGACGAGAATTTGTGGTCTAGACTTTGCAGCATCTGAATATATTCTGCTGTGGTGAATAGTGATTTTGGAAAACTTCAGTCCTTTTCTTTTTCTGGAGAAAATTTCATCATCTGGGAAAATAAAAAGTGCATCTCATGATGTACTACTTCTCTCATTTATCTGTTTATCTGATAGCAGTTTCAGTCAGGGCCTGGCTAAGGAACAAGAGATCTAATGTCTCTTTCTGTTGATATTACAAAAAATATTCACACTGCAGTGAATCAGTGATGGTGCTCAAGCCTCATTGTGTTCCTTGGGCACAAAAGCACTATATACCAGAATAAATGTGCTCTTATTTTAAAGGGTTGTATGTGGCTCCTACAAACTCTTTCTAGCATGAGTACTTCTGATATAAAGTTTTCTTCCCCAGAGCTATTCACTTATGAAAGAGTTACTCTTCGCAAGAACCAATCCTTGTGTTGCATGTGGCAGTTTAGAAACTGGACTGTGAAAATATTTCTTCTTCTGAACACAGAATGATAATGTGGATGGTTGTTAGCAACACAGCTCCTCCAGCAAATGGGAATGGCTACTGAATACAAAATCAGTTTTATCTTCATTACTTTCCAAGAGGTTCCTTAAATATATATCCTATCTGCTGCAGAGCAAGTAGAAAACTGAATGTGGAAAAATGAAGATTTCTCATATCAATTGTAGTCTTTTTTTTTTTTTTTTTTTTTTTTTTTTTTTTTTCTTCCTGGCAGCTGTTCCTGTTTTCAAGTGTTTGTTTCTACTTTAATGAGGATATCAACTTTCATCCAGTGAGATGTGTGGGTCACTTTGTTAGTGCACTTGCACACACCAAGGCAATACACCAGCTGGAAATTTTGACTTTTAGCTGAATTATTTTTCCCCAGCAAATGGCTTTCCTTTTGACATATTTTAATGTACTTGCACACTGAGAAGAAGAGTGGGTGAACAGAAAACAGACTGTTTTATTAACCCAGCAGTCACCTTTGAGATTCATACATGTCCACTTTTTTCTTGCCTTTGTACCTAATCCCAAGAGACTGGTACCTGGCTTCCCTTGGAATAACAAAGTCAGTCACAAACCTCCAAACATGATTGTTAACTTGAATGCCAACTGTTTCTTCTCATCCTTTTTTTTTCCTGTTTTTTTTTTTTTTCTTTTTTTTCCCTTTACAGTAATATGTCAAGGATTGTGTCCTTAAGGGTGCCCTATAAACATGACATTAATTTGGTTTCATATTTAAGATTTTTTTTTTTTCTCAGTAGCAGAGGTACGTTGTGCAAAAAATTAAACTGTGGCTTCTATTTTCTGTGCGTTTTATAGTGATTTTTTCAGCTGGAAAGGGAAGAAATAAAGCAATGCTGCAGGCACTGACTGGACTACAGTTTCAGCTCAGAGGAAAGCTACAGGGTCAACAGTGCGCAGAGAAGCACCCTCAAGAAGAAGCCCATGCACATTATTCACAATGTCATATGCCTGTTTCACAGTATCCTGGGTTGAACGGACTTCTTTCGGTGGGAACCCACTTTTCATCAGACAAAGCTCCAGCAATCACAGAGGTACCTTCATTAGTAACAGATATTTACAAAGCAGATTTCTGGATGCTATGCTACCTACAGAAAGCTATTCTTAATTGTTACATAATTGGCTAATTTTGAAGTATGTTAAATGAAACCCAGGTGAAGGGTGGATCCATTGGAATTAACGTTCTCTAAAAAGCATGTATGGCTCAAGGAAGCAAATGCCAAGGTTTTAACAAACTAAGTCTTGCCCCTGTGCTGCCTCAAAACACACTCATTGAATCTTTAATCTCAAGATCACCTTTTTTATGATCTAGACCTGACAATTTATACTCCATCTTGCCTCTGGTAATGCCTCTGGAATTTTCTTTCCACATCACACTGCATTTTCAGACACACACTGCATTTTCAGACATCAGACAGGCTAAGGTCCAGCTGACAGGGAATGGGAATAGGTTCCAGATGTTCCATGTTTGTCCCTCACACCATGGCAGAGCTGGCAACTTCTTATGACCTGGGGACCAAGAATGCTCTCTACTGGTAAATCTGCATTTGGCAGATATATTTTAGTATCAGTCATTTGGTAATTTTTCATAAACTGTTGTTGACAGTTCTGGACTGTGGTCTGGTTTCCCAGCTCTGAGTGTGAGCAGTGGGGAGGAGGTTTGGCACAGTGGTGATATATCAAGGGGAATGTTATACAGACTTCCCACTCCTCAGTGTCAGCAGGGGCTGTGCAGGGGTGCAGAACTGCCATACATCAGCCACATCATCTCTTGCAAGCTGTGTGTTATGGAACAGATGCTTGAAAACATCACCGAACAGACGAGATCAGGCCACCATACCTCTCTATTCACATGGGAAATTAACTGTGGTATTTCAGATACCACATGGTGGCAGCTGCTGATAAAGGCTGATATGAGTTTGTTTTTGATTTTTAAAACTGAGGAATGATTAATTGCAGTGAGCAGAAGAGCCAGGTGGCCGTTTCAGAGATGTTCCATCAGGAACGTTCTTATATCTTGGAATCTGATGCACCAATTCTTTCTTTCTTATTTAGCAATGAGAAGGAAAATAAAAAGATAAGTAGAGATTCAGATACTACCTAAGCTCTGAATCCAACAATGAATATTTTAAATCTTTCCTTAAATGCTAATAAACTTTCCATTCAATTCTTACCACTCCCTTTCTTTTCTGGGCTTCCTCCACTCTCCTACTCCTCCAGTATTCCTCACTGTAGCCTGGGGAAAAGAAGTTTAAGAAAATAATAAAGTTTTTATTTATTCCTTACAGCTTTTCTGCCCCTGTGGGCATATTTCTGGCTGTCTGGCTAATGTGCTGTAATGAATCTGCTCTCTGCCATACACATATGTATCGTCCTATCAATCAGTGAGAGGAAATGCTGAGTATGGTGAGTGCTAACAAGCACTCAAAGGGGTCAGTATACCAGTGCACTACAGTAGCATGCTACTTTCCCTACAGGCTGCATTAATTGGGGGAACATATATGCGGCAGTGTGTGCCTGGTACCATGTCTTTTTGCCTATCTCCTCGCTGTGGCAAACTGACCCTATATGCTTCAACTTTCAGGGCAATGCTAGCTCTCCTGTGGCTGGAAAGTAAGTCCCTCTCACTTGTTTTGGAATCTTGGGGTTAACTGGGGCAGGTGGAAATGCTGGAGTAGCATAGCAGAGGCTAGCAGATGATCAAAGTGACTGAAGAGCCTGTGGGTGTAGCACTTTTTTACATGTTGGAAATCACAAGGGAAATAAAAGTAAGAAAAAAATGAAGGAAAAGTAAGGAGGGAGGCTGAGGAAAGGTAAATTAAGGCAGGGGACAGGAGAGGGAAGTGGCGAGAGAAACAGGAGATAAGGACACTGGAAAGTCTGAGGAAAAACGGCAAGAAACCAAATAAGAAAAGGAAAAAAAAAAACCAAACTATGATAAAAAGATGCGGAAGGTAATATATTACTTTAGAGAAAGGATAGAAATAGAAAAATACCATAAGTAGAATAAAACCCAGGGAAAAAAAAAAACAAACAAAAAAACCCCAACAACTTCTACACAGAATTCAGAGTTGACAGGAAGCAACATCTCCAAAAGGTCTTACAGAAGATCAGGTCACCAGAGGAATTTTTCAAAGGTAGGTTTCAGGTTTTAGACAAGAAATCATGCCCAATCCATAATTAAATAGAAATGTTTTAAGTTATATTCCTATAGATAGATTGACTTCTAGACATTATTTCTTCTCACCCATTTGTGAGCTGCCAGCATGCCATTAAGGACTGCCTGTCATTACTCTGTAACAAGACTCATGATTGAGTAAATTTTCTACTGGAGGCTTCACAGCAAAGCCAGTCTGTCCTTTGTTGCTGTCTGAAAGGTGAAAAGAGATTTTTTTTGAAGAATAGAGGAACTATAAATCTCTAAGGGGTTATAAAGTCTAAGGTGGGAAGCTAGGGTTAATAGCATGTAGGGACAGAACATTATACCTTTCTGAAAGTCTCACATTTCTTTTGAATGCATAGAAGTTCTGGTGTTGATAGGTGTAGTACTTTTGTGTGGCAGTCAAATGATAGAAAAATCCTAAAGCAATTTTTCATTGCCCAGAGCAATCACTAATGAGGAGTCCATCTTGAGTGAAGATTTACCATAAAATGCCAGTGAGGACAGTCAAGGATTTGGAAAGGTAGCGAGAAAAGGGTTATTTTTTAGAAAAACAATAGCAAAAGCCTAAGAAAGAGAATTTCAAATCTGAGGTCTGATGCTGAGTCCTCTTTTTGTGACACAAAACCCAAATCAAGATTAATTTCTGTATTCATCAAGCATAGTCACTTATACTCTCCAGGAAAGCAAGTTAATATACCAGAAGCAGTTAAAGAGCTGCCAGAATTCTCTTGTAGTATTTGTAAGCTCTGTGAACTAAGAAACTTTGGATTTAGCAGACATCAAGGTTGGAAGTTTGAAAAGAAAATGCAAATGAAAATAGGATGCTATTTGCGACTCAACTGAAGGAATGCCTGATGAAGTGATGGGTAATACGTAGAGAGAAATTACATTCTTCAGTCAGTGGGCAAAGGCCAGGTTACCACTCTCTGTGTTTACACATTGTTGATTCTTTCTCATGAGTGTTCCAGTATCTTACTCAAAGTTCAGTTTAATAATGACTAGAAATACCATTTGAAGTGAAATTTATTGTCTTTAGAAATGGCTTTTAAAAAATATTACTTTTGGTGGAAACTTTAGTTTCTTCAGTGGTTTGATCAATCAATTGAAGTAAGTGAATTATTTAATGTTTTGGACAGCCTCTTATCTTGTTGCTTTAATGCAAGTACATTTGAGTGGAGCTTAAATTATTTAATTAATATCTCTATTCCTTCTCCAGCCTCTCCCTTCTCCATGGCATGGTTCTTTGTGGTGAGTGATAGACTATGTCTACAAGTTCAAGATTATGTATGTCCTTTGTAGAGACCATTGGTGACTTTTAGGTAAAAAAACCCAATGTATGTTATGTATCATTGTAAACCCAAAAATAATCATTAAAATACCTATATTCAAAACAAGATATATTCCCTGGTGAGAAGGTGTTATGACTGGAAGATCTCTGTTGCTATGGCAATATTTTAAAAGGGTTAATGTGCTATTCTTAATAATTAGCAGAAGAATGGCTGATATGAGACTTGCTGAATCATGGAATGTCTTAGGTTGGAAGAGACTTTAGACATCATCTATTCCAGCCTCCCCTCCATGAGGAAGGACTCCTCTCAATTAGACTCAGCTGCTTAAGGCCTCATCCAGCCTGGCCTTGAACACCCACAGGGATGAAGAATTAAAGAAAGATAATGTGGCTTGTAGAGAATTGATATTCTTCAAACTAACTTTGTTTCTATTTTGATCCAATTTCAAGTTTGGTTGATAGAGGTAAGATTATTAATGTAGTCAGCCTTCATCTAGGTGTTTGATTAGTACTCCTGGAAAATTAAATTTCCATGCAATAATTGGATTAGTAAACTAAATTACTGACAGATGTGAAAATGTGTAATCTTTAGGAGTAGCATAGAAATAATCTACTGGCCCACCGCTGTGTAAAAATATGTGCAATTTCTTTGCTGAAGGAGTGGAATGGTGTGAAAAACTGTTACTGGTATAGAATAGCATTGGCTTTTTGAACTGTCAAACTGTGTGCACAACTAAATAACGTGCATTTTAATGAAAAGTACAAAAACTGCACCTCCAGAAAATTAAAAGCTCTACCAGTCCGTAGGTAAGAATATTTTACTTGATTTCAGGCACCTACAAGGTAGGTATTTGGTAAATACTTTCCCATAACTCCCAGTGAAATCAGTGAAATACTTGTCTAGATACACTGGGAAAAGCTCTACATAAGGGTTTGCCTGTTAACTAATTTTAAATTCCACCCCACTCCCCCCTCATGGTCTTCTGTATGAACAGCTACAGAGAATAATACTATTGCAGTGACCTCAGGCACTGAAGAAGCTTGGATGTAAGCTTCTCGTAAACACATCTATAAATGGCTAAATTTCTTTTAAAAATTGCTTTAAAGCTGCTAAGGCTTAATTTTAATACTTGCTCTTCCAGAATCTTTCTGCAGGAAAATTTCATGTTTAAAACCAGAACAGGTCCAGTTCAGGCCTTGCTGGGAGGGAAGTCATGGCTGTTTAATAGTATTCTGAAAGCCATAAATATCTGTTATATTTAAGAGACCTCTGTGGCTTGCCTTGTATTTCTTATGTATGGAGTCTCATTTATCCAGTGTCTGCTACACTGATATCTACTATCTTATGTAAATGACATATTAGCAGAACACAGGAGCAGGATACTTAAGCTAGAATAGATCATCATCTGTCCATATAGCTTAATAATCCATTTCAGAATTCCTTCCTTGGGATCTCTACCTCTCAAACAAGTGGCTAAATCTGAACTAGATCCCTTTGTGTTGTTTTGTGGCAACAGAGCAAGCAGGCCCTTCTAAGATCCAATCTATTGGCTTATCTTAGGCCATTACTTTCAGGTAATGAAATTACCTTTTTCCTCCCTGTTGAATGAAGAAAGAAAAATTTTAGATAAATGCTTGGATGCAGGCATCTTTGTTTTCTCATATACACAAAGTCAAATGGACTCTACCTCTATGTCTTCTGCTTCAGAGAAAGCATAGAAATACAAAACTTCTTGATTCCACTTTAAAATTAGCTGATAAGCTGATGCTTGGGGGTTAAAATTTAATTTTATGTCAATCTTACACAGGTAAAGTATTTGAGGTTATTATGCTTTTTAAGTCTTCCTGAACTGTTTGCTGAAGCAGTTTCTTGCAGCAAAGCTTTGTGTTTGCTGACTTCACACAGATTGTTTCATGGCTGCCAGTTGAAATACATTGCTTTTCAGTTCTCTGGACTATAATGTTATTATTTTAAACATATATTTTACATTTATTGATATTAGTAAGTTCCTTATAATTTGTATTGTTATTTATAACATAAGAAAGAATGTACAGAAAAGAGGAAAGGCGGAAATGAGGTGAAGGGGTTCAGAAATAGGAGGGAAAAGGGAAATGGGAAGGAGAGCAAAATACGTTTTGGAAGATCAGGAAAGAGGAGGAGCAGAAAGGAGACCAAAAGATATGGGTAAGTGAGAAATAAATAGAGAGATCTGTGTAGGATCCTCAGGCTCACTCATTATTTTGTAGACTTTTGTAATGTCTCTTCTTTTCTTCTCCTTTTTAAACTTCACAGACTTCATCTTTTTAACCTTACAGTGTGTAAAGTCTGCAGTCTCCATTCTTCCTCCCATATACCACATCATTTTTTGTCATTTTTTAGACCTTTCTTTTTTTGCTACGTCTATTCTTGCACATAGCCCTTCACATCTGAGCACAGCTGTTGACCTACTTCTGTGCGATAATTCCTGTAGCATGGAAATCACTGATGTCGCTGCTACTGAAAGAGTAAGTTCAGCAGGTCCATAACCTTCATAAGTTGAAGAAGGCATTAATGCTGGATCAAAATTTCATTTTTGACTCAAAATTGGAATCACAGGTAACAATTCTCTAGAGGACTTGAAGCTGTCTACTGTTAGGATGGCTCAGTGTAAAGTGTATTGCTATTCTTTGTATGAAGGAGGCCAAGAAGTGTGGAAGACGGGTCCAAAAAGAAAAATAGTCATGCTTCCATCACAGAATCTCCTGATTTCTTCTCATGCATTCTCAGCTGAGAACCCTGAGAAGCAGTGAACTGTCTGTCCACACTTGTATATTTAGTACATCCAGAATGTGACAAGGCAGTCACCCTCAGCAGCTCTTAGATTTCCTGGCATAGTTTTTGGCTTATTGCAACTAGTGCTCTGCCTCAGTGAGGTTAAGAAATTAGCAAATCCCGGGACATTTTGTAAATAGTTGTGTTCTTCTAGTTAGCAAAGAATTAACTGTCAAAGATATGGGCTCTTCCATGACTTCTGGGGTCAGTGCCTAGTGCCATTCCCATGCATATCAATGTTACAAATAAAACTGTTGCTTGTAAAAATTCTCTTGACAGCCATGTGCTGCTTAGTGTACGGGTGGTGTAAACAGGAGCAGAACCCATTTAAAAGAAGGAATAAGAGCTCTTTATTTTTTTATCTGTGAGGAATATTAATATGCCTCAACTGAAATTTACAAAGCTTTTACAATTGTAAAGTAGAGAACAACAGCACAAATACTTCTGGCCTTACCTTGAGGCTTATACAGTATTAATGAAATGAGGCTCAGCTTCTGGTCTCCTGCAACAGAGAAAAGAAATCAGCTCCACAGATTTGTGAAGCAGGTCATAATTTTTTGAAATGCTGGCATGGGATTAAAAGCATAACAGGACTGCTAGCTTCCTGTTGCCTACAGTGGAAACGTAGGAACCATGGTGGAAGCTAGTAGTCTGATATAAGCCTGTTCTTGATTTGACAGTCACGCTATTCCTGAACTGACAAATGGCAGCCAAGCAAGAAGTAGTCAAGCTGAAGGGTCACTAGGGAAAAAAAGCAGTGCTGGTCTCTATGACAAGGGCTATAGTAATTGAATTTTGAAGAGACCTGAGTGTTGAGATAATAAGTCTAAAACACTGCACTAGTAATTACATAACAGAAGCTATTAATAATTCTTATGCAAGTGTTTGTTAAACCTGTAATTCAGATTCAATGAATAACCAATGGCCTTTGTTATAAGAAGGAAACTCACACTTCATTTATGAGATTAATATTATTTAAGGCAAAACTCCTCTCTCTGTCTAGCTGGTGGTATTCAGCCTGAATTAGCATCTGCTGAAGTGAGCAGTTGAGCTTTGTCTGACATTGGTTAGGACAAATGCATAAAGGCTGTGCTGTGGCAATAGCATTTAATTATCAGGGCAATTTGTTGCCGCTTTGGATATCAGAATTGTCATTGAGTTTAAAAAAAGAAAAAAAAAAGTTAAAAGATGAATCTGTTGAATTTTAAGAATCTAGCAGAAATCTTTTCCTTTTTAACTAGAAATTGTGTGTGAGTTTAATATTGCTCATAAAAGTAAGAATCTGATGGCACAGACTGCACCCAGGCACAACAGGGAAAAAGTAATCATTTTAACAGTGGTTGGTCTACTTCTTGCAACTTCAAACAACCCTGACTTTTATAAAAAAATATGTAAATCACTGGATGCTAGGGGCAAAGTCCCTATAATGTTTATGGTACTTGTATCTTCCTAGAAAAACTAGGGTTAGTTGTTTTCTTTTTAACTGCATTACTATATTAATCATACCCCCCCCCCACACACACGCTTTGTGTCCTCATACATAATTCTGTAAGTTTTAGTTAGTTTACTTTGCTGTTTGCGTAGATCTCCTTAAGCAAATACAATGTATGAGTTGTCCACTAGCCTGACTTTTATCTCTTAAGGGCTTTCTTATTCTGAAAAATATTCATATGGTTATATTCTTGCAGTATACAAGTGAGTTTGTCAATGCATGGCAGACTTCTCTTTGACTTCCTTAATTTGTTGCTTTCTTTGTTCTCAAATATATTCTAAGGATCTTTGCAACCAATGCTGCCGTATAAAGTTAACATAGAATGATAGAATGGTTTAGGTTGGAAGGGACCTCAAAGATCATCCAGTTCCAACCCTGTAGGCAGGGATAGGTCCCTGTTGCTCAAGGCCTCATTCAACCTGGCCTTGAACACCTCCAGGGATGGAGCAGACACAACCTCCCTGGGCAACCTGTTCCTGTGTCTCACCACCCTCACTGTAAAGAGCTTCCTCCTAACATCCTGTTTAAATCTCCTCTCTGCCAGTTTTAACCCATTCCTCCTCAGCCTGTCATTACAAGACCTTGTGAATAGTCCCTCCCCAGCCTTCTTTTAGGCCCCTTTCAGATACTGGAGGGCTACTATAAAAGTCTTCTCGACGCCTTCTCTTCTCCAAGATGAAAAGCCCCAACTCTCTCAGCCTGAACTCATAGTAGAGGTGCTCCAGCCCTCTGATCAACTTCATGGCACTCCTCTGGACTCTCTCCAACAGTTCCATGTCCTTCTTGTGTTGGGGGCTCCAGCACTGCACACAGTACTCCAGGTAGGGTCTGACAAGAGCAGAGTAAAGGGGGAGAATCTCCTCCCTTGCCCTGCTGGTAATGCCTCTCTTAATGCAGCCCAGGACACAGTTGCTGTCTGAGCTGCATGTGCACACTGCAGGCTCATGTTGAGCTTTTCATCAACCCAGACCCCAAGGTCCTTTTCCTCAGGACTGCTCTCCAGCCATTTGCCACCCAGCCTGGATTTGTGTTTGGGATTGCAGTGACCCAGGTGCAGGACCTTACTCTTGGCTTTGTTGAATTTCATGAAGTTGGCCTGGGCCCCCCCCCTCAGCCTGTCCATGTCCCTCTGGATGGCATCCCTGCCCTCTAGCAAGTCAACTGTGCCACACAGCTTGGTGTCATCTGCAAACTTGCTGAGGGTGCACTTGATTCCTCTGTCCATGTCACTGACAAAGATGTTAAATAGCACTGGTGCCAGCACTGACCCCTGAGGGACGCCACTTGTCACTGGTCTCCAGGTGGACATTGTGCCCTTGTTCACCACTCTCTGTGTGCAACCATCCAGCCAATTCCTTATCCAGCACTGCTCCACCCATCAAGTCCATGTATTTTTCTAGTTTGGGGACAAGGATGTCATACGATACAGAGTCAAAGGCCTTATTCAGGTCCAGGTAGATGACATCAGTTGCCCTTCCTTTGTCCACTGCTGCTGTGACTTTATCATAGAAAGCCACCAAAATTGTCAGGCATGATTTGCACTTGCGAAGCCATGCTGGTTATCATCAGGCACCTCTGCTTTGTTTTCCATTAGCCTTAGCAGAGCCTTGAGGAGGATCTTCTGCATGATCTTGCCAGGCACAGAGGTGAGACTGACTGGTCTGTAGTTCCCAGGGTTGTCCTTTTTTCCCTTCTTGAAGATGGATGTTCTGTTTGCCTTCTTCCAATCAGCAGGAACTTCACCGCTCCACCGTGACCTTTCAAATACAATGGACAGTGGTTTAGCAACTTCATGTGCCAGTTCCCTCAGGACCCATGGGTAGATCTCATCAGGCCCCAGGGACTTGTGCAAGTTCAGATTCCTTAGGTGCTTGTGAACATGATCTTCAATTATAGTGGGTAGATGTTCCTTTTCCCAGTCTTTACTTTTGCCCTCTGGGACTTGGACATGGTGGCTGGAGCCCTTGCTGCTGAAGACTGAGGCAAAGAAGTCATTGAGCACCTCAGCCTTATCCAAATCCTTTGTCGCCAGCTCTCCATTTCCCTTCTGAAGGGGTCCCACATTCTCCCTAGTCCTCCTTTTCTCACTGATATACCTGAAGAAATTCTTCTTGTTCCCTTTAGTGTCCCTAGCCAGATTCAGCTCCAACTGTGCTTTAGCTTTCCTAACCTGACCTCTGCTTGGACAAACAATTTCTTTGTATTTGTCCCAGGTTACCTGTCCTTGATTTCACTCTCTCTAGGCTTTCTTCTTGCATCTAAGTGTGCCCAGGAGCTCTCCATGCATCCATGCAGGCCTCCTGGTATTATTACCTGCCTTCCTCTTTTTTAGGATGGATTTCTCCTGGGCCTGGAGGAGGTGATCCTTGGACATTGACCAGCTTTCCTGGGCCCCCCTTCCTTCCAGAGTTTTTTCCCTTGACACCCTGCCAAGGAGGTCCCTGAAGAGATTGAATTCTACTCACCTGACATCCAGAGCAGTGAGTTTGCTGTGCACCTTCCTTGATGCCTTGAGGATCTTAAACTTTATCATTTCATGGTCACTGCATCGAAGGCTACCCTTCAGTTTCACGTCACTCACCAGCCCCTCCTTGTTGGTGAAGACTAGGTCCAGCACAGCACCTTTTCTTGTGGGTTCTTCTACCACTTGGAGGAGGAAGTTATCATCAGTGTGTTCCAGGAACCTCTTAGATTGCTGGTGCTGTGCCATGTTGTCTTCCAACAGATGTCAGGGTGGTTAAGTCCCCCATTAGGACCAGGGTCTGTGAGCATTAAGCTTCTCCTATTTGTTTGTAAATGACCTCATCTGCTTTGCCTTCCTGATCAGGAGGTCTGTAGCAGACTCCTACTATGACTGAGTGCAATCTCAAGCACAAATACAGGCTGGGTGGTGACTGGCTGGAGAGCAGCCCTGAGGAAAAAGACCTTGGGGTCTGGGTTGATGAAAAGCTCGACATGAGCCAGCAGTGTGCACGTGCAGCCCAGACAGCAACTGTGTCCTGGGCTGCATTGAGAGAAGCGTTGCCAGCAGGGCAAGGGAGGAGATTCTCCCCCTTTACTCTGCTCTCATCAGACTCCACCTGGAGTACTGTGTGCAGTTCTGGAGCCCCCAATACAGGAAGGACATCGAACTGTTGGAGAGAGTCCAGAGGAGTGCCATGAAGTTGATCAGAGGACTGGAGCACCTCTGCTATGAGTTCAGGCTGAGAGTTGGGGCTTTTCATCTTGGAGAAGAGAGGGCTTTGAGGAGACCTGATATNAGTGTGCACGTGCAGCCCAGACAGCAACTGTGTCCTGGGCTGCATTGAGAGAAGCGTTGCCAGCAGGGCAAGGGAGGAGATTCTCCCCCTTTACTCTGCTCTCATCAGACTCCACCTGGAGTACTGTGTGCAGTTCTGGAGCCCCCAATACAGGAAGGACATCGAACTGTTGGAGAGAGTCCAGAGGAGTGCCATGAAGTTGATCAGAGGACTGGAGCACCTCTGCTATGAGTTCAGGCTGAGAGTTGGGGCTTTTCATCTTGGAGAAGAGAGGGCTTTGAGGAGACCTGATATTAGCCTTCCAGTATCTGAAGGGGGCCTACAGGAGGGCTGAGGAGGGACTGTTTACAAGGTCTTGTAATGACAAGCTGAGGGGTAATGGGTTAAAACTGTCAGAGGGTAGATTTAAACAGGATGTTAGGAGGAAGCTCTTTACAGTGAGGGTGGTGAGACACAGGAACAGGTTGCCCAGGGAGGTTGTGTCTGCTCCGTCCCTGGAGGTGTTCAAGGCCAGGTTGGATGAGGGCTTGAGCAACCTGGTCTAGTGGGACATGTCCCTGCCTATGGCAGGGGATTGGAACTGGATGATCTTTGAGGTCCCTTCCAACCTAAACCATTCTATGATTCTATAATGTCTCATTCCCATGCCTTCCTTTTACCTTTACCCATAAACTCTCTGTTTTAGCATTGCACATCCCCAGGTGGAGCTCCATGGATTCCAGTTTTTCATTGATGTAGAGGACAACATCCCCTCCCCTTTTCCCCTGCCTGTCCCTCCTGAAAACTCTATAACCATCTCTATCCCTATGCTCCAATCATAAGGTCCATCCCACCATGTCTCAGTGATGCCAATGACATCATAACGCTCTTAACTTGCACATATTTGCACTTATTCCTGTTTGTTCCCCATGCTTGTGTTAGTTGGAAAAAATCTGGCATAGAAGTGGGAGCCCATTTGGCTCCAGGCTCTGATCACAAGTGCAGTTTTTGGAAACCTGTATTCTGGCATCCCATGCAATGACTGGCCTTTGCATTAATATAGGCATACAAAGCTACAAGTCCCTTAATCTTCATAAAGAATGACAGCCATCTCTAATTGGCTGGAGTCTCTTTGTATTCATCCCCTCCTTCTTTCCTCCTCACCAAATTGTGATTTGTCAGTTCCACATCTGTCCAGATCTGTCTTTTTCATATGTTGGTTGCTACTGTAGCTGGACAGATCAGAGAAGGTAATGAAGTGATTCATTGCTTTGTGAAAGCACAGTTTTAAATCAAACTCTGGAAAGAAGATAGTGAGATATTTATATTAGATACACCAGAAAACTCTAGGCTATGTTGTGTGATCCAGTTGGGGAGAGACAGTATTTTACTGTCTCAGCTGCTATTTACAAGTCCTGAAATTGTGGTGACGCATCCCATACATTAATTCAAGACTATTTCAAACTATCCCCCAAAATTCATTATGATTTTATCATGAGGCAGATATCTGGTTTATTGATCCCACCTAAATAAGTGGCCTTTTTACTTTCTGAGCAGCACCAGACATGGTGGGGTTAATTTAAAGCTGTATTATGTTTATGTGAGCTTCTGTACATTGTTTTCTGAGAAAAGAAGAAAAGTAGTACATATGGAGGCAAACACTTAAAAACTTGGGAAAATAATACTTTTTCAGATGTAGGACATTAAAAATGTCTGCTACAAAAACCAGGCGTAATCCTTGCAATNTTTTTTTTTTTTTTTTTTTTTTTTTTAATGAGAGGAAAAGATATTGAAGTTAATAAAAAGTCTAGATAACCTCTACAGGTAGTTGAAATCAGACTGAAATACGATTGAAATAGCATTATGATGTCATACTTTATTTGTGATTACCTGCAGATCAGGTGATCATCAGAGGCTGAAGGCAATCTGATTGAAGAAGTCATACACTTTTTCTTATTTTAAAGATCTGTAGCTGATCAGACTATTTTCTCAGTAATCTGGAGTGCTGCAACTGGTAGCTCTCATGAGTTGAGGCATCTCTCTGTATCTTCACCATGGTGTTTCTGCTCATGTCTTTGCCAGCTCCAGCTGTTTCTTCTAAACCCGTGATGATCTCTGGCATGCTATGACCATGACTACACTGTCTTTCCTCATACTGATTACCGTTATACCCACTCCAATTAAAAAATAATAATTACTGAATTTAAACACAAAGCAGACATAAAAAATTCTCCTAGGTAATCAGCTTTATCCAAGAGAGAAATATCTTTTTATTTTGTGAAGTTGTTATCTGTCACACCATTAGAGATTGCACATTTCCAAAATGTATTCCTGATGTTAATTTCCAAATGTCTTTAGCATTTCCTTGAACTATTTTTTTTTAAAAGGAATTTGGTAATTCTCATATTTTTTGGTGGTTATTATCAACATAAACCTGTGCCAAATCTTGGGCTTCATTTCTCCACTAGTTGGAAGGAAATATAAAAGGCTAAGCGTGTCACTTTCACCTGTCTGGACTTAGAGCTGGTTCTGGATCTTATTAGCTATGCTTCAAATGTCCTGTTCTATGAGTTTTTGGTGAGTAAAACATGATGTACATCTTTGATACTTGCCTCCAAGAAAAGGATAGAAACAGCTTGTTATAAGTGAGCTCAAGCCATTTTTGATTTGACAGGGAACTTTAGGAAATCAAAAGTCAGGTGCAGTCTCTAAACCGAGAATCTTTGGTTTGGGGCGTTGTGTTGCACACTGTAAAGGTGGACACTCAAAATGCAGTGGAAATTAAGTGATTCTTTGACCATTAAATGCAAATGTAAAATAAATCGCAAAAAACTCAGCATGATTAAAGTAAAAGCAAAATTCTCTTCTACAAATTCAATTACCTGCTGTTTAGATCTGTGGCAAAGAAACAGAGTTTTGGTCCCCATGATACTTTTCACCTATAAACAGGCATCTTAGGAAACAGCTGTTTTAATGTAATAATTTCCATCTGTGAGATTGCTGAAATTTCACAAAGCTGAGAACCATACAAATTTGGTAATGGAGAAATATATAATAGACAGAAATGGATTTGGTGCTCTTCAAAGGAAAATACCTGTAGTGAATAACAGCAACTTTTTTTTAGTGTCCATAAACCTAAAGGAAGAAAAAGTATTGCTATTCTACAGCCATGATAGTTTTCAAAGCAATGCAACCTGCAGGGGTTGTCAAGAAAGAGAAAAAACACACACAATACCCCTCACAACTCTAGCATTCCACATTCCACTTATTTCACCCAGGACTGCGTATTTATTTTGAGATTAATTTGTACATGTAGTGTACGTTTGCCAATTTTTTTTCCTTAGTTAAATCTTCAGTTCCAAAGCTATGTTTTAATCCTATTACTGCTAATTGAGTGAAGTCTGCAGTCTTTTTGAGTTAGGTGAAGTTCAAGTTGTAATTGGTATCAAAGAAAAACACAATGCAAGAACTGAATATTAATATTTAACTCTTGCCATTTTATTATTTCCACTTGAAAATCACAGCGGTGGTTAAAAGACCTTTTTATGAGTTCATGAGGGTAGTGAATTGCAGGCTATGGGATGAGATTTTTCATTCATGCAGCAAGATTAACAAAAATTGCCTTGTAAGAAATGTAAATGAAATATTATACTGGTGCCCAGTAGTACTGGTTGTAGTTACTGGTCTCATGATTCCTATTACAAAATTTTGCCTGTAGGTTAAGTAGCTGCACTGTAAAATTTTGCTGAAGGCCAATGCAGCATACAAGATTCTAACCCAGGTGATATTTTGTTTCAAATCTTCCAGTTAGACTTTTGCAGATAGCTGGAAATTGTGACAGTTTTGGATGATGATTTGGATTTAAGTACTTTTTAAGTGACTGATTTTAAAGCAGCACTTCTCATAAGATATGAACATATTGGTGGATTAATTGCTTATGGCTGACAATAAAGACAAAGACCACCCAGGACAAAGACCACCCCTTTGATTTCAGATCCCTAGACAAGTACATTTGCTTGCCTAAAATAAGTTGTTCAAAGACGCAAATGGCTAACTTATTCACTGAACCCTTGAGACTGCTATAATCAATGGTTTGAGATCAAGCTGGATAGAGACCACAACATAGAAATGATTCCAGCAGCATAGTCATAGCAACTATATTTTTCATAACTCAGTCTTGATGAAATATTATGGATGCCAGAAAAAAAAAAAAGGTGACTGTCAGAAAGGGAAATTATGAGTAATAATGTTGCGAGATAGAGTAAACAAGTAAAGAGATAAAAAAACATAGAAAGGAAGCAAAGAAATGAAAAATTAGCTGGAGAAAGAAACAATGAAATCAGTAGAGTAAAAAGGATGCAGCAAGAAACACGGCATATCCACTGCTCTTTACAGATGTGCTAATCATTGGTTTTTTTTTTTTTTCTATTGAGATTGTTGTCCATCACATGAACATTGCAGATAGTCTAAATAAGCCATTATATAAATAGTAATGGTAGTAAATCTGGTTTCAGAGCGAGATACTTGATTTGAAACACTTGCTCTCTACTCTGTAATCTCAGACCAATGTCCAGGTCACCAAAGCTTTGCTATTTACATGCCAATTTTCCCACTAATATTTTATATTAATTTACTACAGAGTTGTTTGCATTGAAAGGCTTTGCAAAGTTGGACTAAAACTGTGTATCATGCAGGTCTACTAGCTTTGTGAAGTGCATTATTAAGACTATAGTGATAATTCCTTATGCAGAACAGATCTCAAGTGTTACCTAAAGCAAATGAGAAGGTTTGGGTTTGATGTTTGGGTTTTGTTTTGGTATTTTTTTGACAAGTGATTTTGCACCTAACACTGGATTGGAACCAAGTGATAAATCTAAGCTCATAACTATCATTACTGTTATTATGAATCATGGACATATTTCTAAAGAACAGACTCTACATTTTCTTCATATCTAAACCATAAATAATTGAACTCTGTCTTGGCTTTTTAATATCACAGGAGACAGATGACAGTTACAGGCCAAAGAATGTGAATAATTAAAAATAAGTTGCATTAGGTCATGAGATAAGCTACTGTGTGTAACACATAAAGAATGAAAAAGAGTTAATGTTGCTGCAACAACCTTCAACCATCTTAGTGATAATTTTGCCTTGAAAAATTCAGTGGAGCTCAACACAAATAAGCAACATCATTCACTTCGTGCTACTGAAAATGTGAATTTTGTAGCTTAAATAATAATATTAATAGTTAAAAGACATTTCATACAGAATTTTTGAAGTATCATTTGATTAGTTCAAACTCCAAACTTAGTCCTATCTATAAATTTTCCCATTAATTTAGCTTCCTACCTTTGAGGGTTGGGACTCATTGCTTCCAGCATACTTTTCTGTCTATTTGTGTTAAGCAATTTTCTGACCCAACATTTTGGCAACATCATAAAAATGTTAAGGTTCCACCCTCCACAGTCTCACTGTAAGGAAAGAAGATGTGACATTTTACATGTGAAAATTACACACACACAAATTCAGCTCTGTATAGAGCAGGGCTTAGGTTCCACAAATACCTAAATGGATCCAGCTTTTTAGTCATGTAAATAGTATGTGTCTCATTAAAGTTAGTTGCCTAAATCACCCTCTGTGATGAATGAAAAGATATAGGCACCTCCAGAGGAATAAAATCAAAGGGGAAAAAAAAAAAAAAGAGTCCTGCTCTCAGAGTCAGAAGTATCTGAACATTGTTCATGTTGTGGAGGTCCTTTCTCTTCCTATTGTCCAAAAGATGTTTTTTCTTAACTTATAGTACAAAACTATCACTTAGAGATGAATACCACTTGTGTTGAATGCTCAAAATTATCCAGGGACCCATGTTCAGGCAGAAAATTGCACTAGACTTTTAAAGTCTTTGTGTAGCAAGTAACCACTGAGCCATTCTTCTTGCAATCCAGATGATCTTCCTCCAGAGACTCAGTCCATACCTCTTACATCCAAGTGAAGCATGAAGTCTCTTCTATCCTTTAAGTCAGTAATATGTACTTCATTCCTTCACAGCAGGACCATCACCTATTACAACAAATACTGTTCCACAAGTGACTGTGGGAAACTAAAGCACATATTTTCAGTCTAGTGTTAGAGACAGCTTTACAACCTGCCTGACAGTACGCTCATCTTACATCCTTCTGCTCCTCTACTGCTAACCACTGGCAGAAGTACAACAAGATGAATTGATATACGTGAACTCTTCCAATATTCAGCACAAAGTATTTCAGGTTAAATGCTGTATGCTAATTATCTGGAGTATTCACAATGTGAAAAAATTTTGCCAGAGTAGTTCTGTAACTTCCCTGCAGGCTGGCTAAGGAGTGCCATAAAGATTTGGGACTAATTTCAAAGCTCACTGAAAACAATTTAGCTTTATTTAGCTTTGCTTCTAGTCTACAAAAGCAGCATTTTTAGGGTTACAAGAATAGTTCTCCATTTGAAAAGGAAAATAGCTCTGAAAACATTTTAAAGGTATTTCAGGCAGTGATACTTCAAGAGACTTGGTCTGATCAGACACTTTGCTGATGTGTATTTAAACATTTATCTTTAAAATATGCTCGAGAAGGTATTATTTTTGATCATCAGTAATAAAACTTAAGGGAAATCTAGGTCTTTAAAACCCTGTATCTTTATGAATAAAATGGAATAAATATAAAAGGGAAAAAACCTCCAAACAAATCCACCAAACTTTCCTACACTTTTATTTGAAGTCTTTAAACCAAGTCCATGTGCACAGGTCTATTTAAGCATACTTTCCACCAAAAGAAGTGCTGGCAGCAGTTCAGAATTGCTTCCCTCAGTGCTGTGCTACAGTTAATGGGCCACTCTTCTGATAACAGCAGTATTGCTTATAAAAATGTGATGATCCTCTGCAGATAGAAATCTTTTTCTCTGCTTTATGCCCATTGATTTAAAAACCAATACTAAAGCACTTCTTTGTGGGACATGGATTTGGAAGAAATGAGGTCTAACTGGAATTTAATTTTCAAAAATGACAGAAGAATTAAAAGAGAATCTACTAGAAGGGGTAGGGTCTTACCAGTAATTTTTTTGTCATTATTTGGTATAACCTAGTATATATACATCACCCCCTCCACACTTACTTGTATCTGCTTAAAATATCTTTTATATGTTTATGTGGATGTGTGAAAATGTATATAAAAATCAAAAGCTGTGAGGAGTGGTCCATTATCAGTCTGTCGTATAAGATACTGTATGTCTAAGAGCAGTCAATTAGGACCCCCAAATGTCTGCACTCTGAGAGTCTAATCTCTGGCTGCTCCTAAAGAATCAACAACAGTTCTGTTACAGAAAGGATTCCTTCACACATAGCAACTGAAGTCAGATCAGTAACATAATGCTGCTAAGGTTGTTTTGATATAGTATTTTCTACATCCTCACTTTTATCTAAAACCCCTGAAAGCTAGTGCCTAAAACTGACTGAGTGCTTATTGTTGCAGAAGGCAGATGTTCAAAATTAAGTGTCTAGATCGGATGCTTAGGTACATTAAGCTGAGATTCTAAAAAATGCCTACATGACTTAGAAATGCAGTCTCCATGATTTCAATTGAGTGACAAATTATGAATGTTGCAAAGCAAACAGGTCAATATACAATTTTCTTAATTCTGCAGTGCTATCTAAATCTCTCTGGTATGTCAGTAACATTCATGTAGTTAACCTGAACTACACTGCCAATTATTTCTCTCTACACTTAATTCTTTCACAGTTGGAAGATGAAAGTGGATTTTCTTTATAGTTCTATGATGTTCCTCTAAATATAAGCATATTATTAGTCTCTAATGCAGTTGCCTTGCTGCCGTTGTTGGCCGTATGCAGCCATTCGGTTCACTGGCTTTCTTTGTAGCTCTTAAGTTCATCACGCATGTTAGTTCTTTCAGAAAGTGTTTCTGAAATACCCACTGAAAAGGGAATTTTCTCAAGTATTAAATGTTAAAAGTGTTAAAAGCTCTTGAAGACTTCAGCAAAAATAATGTATATCTTTAATGAATTTTGTTTTAGTAAGCATCACTGTAATTTAAGTTATTAGATATTAGTCAGCAACTAGATTATACAAGACACTGATGTTATGTTTGAACAAATCCTAATACTTCAGAAACTTAGTAGGAAGATCTGAAGTTCCATTCACCATCTTGAAAACCCACTTTATTCTAGATTGATCAGTATCTGTTTTTCCAAGGTTTTTGTTGTTGTTGTTTTATTCTGGCATATTTAATATCAGTGTTTTGACACATCAATTTTTTCTCCTATACATTGTCTTAAAAAACTTTTCCCACCTTTTCTGACTGCTATTTTCTACTTTTAAAAAAAGTTTGATGTTGTATTCTCTCATGTCTATTCTTACCATTCAATTAATGTTGACATTATAGAGTTGTTCTATGTAATTTCCACATTAGAAGACGGTGGAATGGTTTTTCAAAATATCTTCTTAATAATAGTATCTTCTTAAACAGCATTATTACTTCTGTACTGCCTCACCCTCATATCGTTGTAGATATTGTGATCTCATAGCTTTTCTAGGACTCAAAGATGCCATGGGGACTTTGTAACACTTTGAAATCAGTTGAGAGTTTTGTAGTTTTGATACTCCGAAATTTTTTAAAAAATCAGATTCAATACATATTTGATTTTTGATTTTGCAAGGAAGTATAGTATGAAACTCCATTTTTTCTTCTGTTGTCTCTCATGGGGATAAAGTCTGTGTTGCTTCTTCAGGTTGTGTTACACTAAATAAATGAGAAAAAAATTAATATGCCTTAGAGTGAAGCAGTGTTCTATGAGGCTCAATTTCAAAGTGGCATCCATCACTATCCCAGGGCAGCAATATTTTATCATCTTTAACATACTTTGCTAGAGAAATGTGACACTTCTGAACAGTAGTTACCATTTGTTTGCTCAGGATTGACCTTCGGTTTTTTTTCCCATTTCAGTAGTTCTTGAACCTACAGGCTAGTTTAATTCACAAGTTGGTAAGGAAAAAAAACCATAAATTGTACCACAGGGACTTCCTAAAGTTGTAAGCAAGCTGGTGTGTGTGGGCTCTTGGGCTTATGTGGGGCAGTGGCTCAGGAGCCCATGTGTTGCAAGTCCCTCTTCCAGGCTGCTGATAACATCCGGCCTTGGAAGGCATGACCATGAGAAATAATCCAAAACAGAGTACCTGGGAGCCCTGGGTAAGAAATCCTTAAGGGAAACACAAGAGATATCCAAAGGGAACAGCACTGTATCAGTTTCATGGACCAGCTTGTTGGTATGCAACATTTAAATTATATTGTGTATATGTAACATTCTAGTAAGAAGTGGGAAAACTACTAGATTTCATTATCATATTCAGTCTGCAAGCATTTTGAGGCTGATTCCCCATGTCTATATTTTTTATTGCAGGTTGTTAAAGTACTGTAACAAATCAATGCTTGTGAGCAGCATGTTCAATTTCTATTTGGGTTTTCTATTTAGTTGCTATGCTTATGTGTTCTACATGAGACAATAGATACCCTTTTCCTTTGAAAAATTGACACCCATAATTAGCTTCATCAGAGTCCTGAGCAGAAAGTTCAGGGAAAATGTAAAAAATTAAAAAGCACATTTCTTAAACAATGGCAATAATTTAAAAGCAGACTGGTAGGACTTTGCCACCATTTAAATAAGATATGCTTCTTAATAGCTAAGGGGGAGGATCTAAAACTAAAATGCATTTGCCAGGGAAAAATCTCAGTTTCTAAATCGTGTTACTGAAAGAAGAAAAAGACAGATGCATCAATGTGACTAGTTCCAGAGTAATTCTATTTTTTCTCCTGTATGTATCAAACAGGTAACTTTGGACTGCAGCATTAAAAATTAATTTAGGAAGAAGGTTGGTATAATCCTTGATCTATCTTATTTATTGTATTACTGAGTGATATTTTATTTTCTTCCACTTTGGAATTTCGTGTGGTTTTAGCCTGATGATGCTCAGTTCATACAAGGTTCAGATACTCAGGCTTAATTCCACCAGTGTAATGTAATTTACAGGCAGGAACTAATATCGTCAAGAATAACTTGGACCTTGTATATGAGCAATTTTATTGTGGTTTATGCTTTTCTTCGAGTTCACATCAATTGCTCTTGTAGGGAATTAACTCCTCTTCCTCTTCTCTGCTGTATCCCTTATCTACTGCAAGTTTAGCTTAGGGCATGGTTCTTGGAGAGCCTTTATTAATGTGTTCTAATTTAAGAGTTAAATATTAATTCATAAGACATAGCAAGACTATCTATATATGAGTTTCTGTTCTTCCTGATTATACAAGAAGCAAATAATTTTTTTACATACTGGGTTGTTTTATAGAGAAAGGCATCTAGAAGATTTCCAGCTTAGCTACCCACACATGAGATAGGACTTCTGAAAGACCTCTGTGCTGGGCTGCTCCTGAGGAAGTTGTAAGAAATTGTTATTGACCTCAGCAACAGAGCACTTTCAGAAGCCTCAGCTGTGACTGAAAGAGATTGCAGTCGGAAGTTATTGGATAATTCTGATTTCTTCAACCAGATCAGTGCCCCAGTGTGCAAATCATTATACTGACATAGTGAATCACTTCCTTAAGGGCCTTGCAGCTGAAAAGGACTTTATTGACAGAAAGCAGATCTTAGACTTCTAAAGTCTCCATGTCAAGTTCAGCAGTACAGAAAAAAGTGGAGAGGGTAGCAGAAACCATTAAATACAGATACCTAAGCTTCATGCTTCTTTAAGTGATATTGGCAGTCTCTCACTTTACTACACTAGAAAAGTATCTGGAGCGATATCCAAAATAAAGAACTGTTCTCTAAAATAAAGAGCTGTTCTCAGCTTTGGGGCTCACTTCAGTGAGTGAGCCTAGGGTTTATGGGAAGTCCTGAAATATTTCTTTAACAACTAAATCTTCCTTAAAAGCTAGGACTCCGAGCAAAGTATTTTTATTGGATCGTGCAGTGTAGAAAAGCAATGTTTAGAGATTTAGAAAGTGGATGTACAGAAATTATCTGGTGTACAGAGCCTGAAAATTCTCTTCAGTCTTGTCTCAGTAAGAGTTATTTCATCCCTGTTTTAAATGCTGTGAAGTGATTCAGGAGAACGGGGCATTTGCCTGTGTGGTCAGATGCCCTCACAGATGAGGGTTGTGAGATATTGCTTTAATTGAACAGCCATGTGTGTAGTTGTGCCAGCTGCGTTTTTCAGGTGAGAGAGGAGAAACTATTGGGAGAAAGCAGTCACATGCTGAGTGATGGATAATTATCTGTGTGCAGCTCTCTGAAGTTAGATCTTGAAAGACTAAAGATCCTCCTAGCCTACTCCACCTGGTAAAGGTGTTCCTCAGCACAGCTACTGATGAGAAAATAAATAATGACTACCCCTTTTATGCAATATATTCTGCATTATCAAGGAATTCAGAAACTGGAGGCTAGATTTTCCAAAAACATTTTAGGTAATTTTTTTTTTGCTCATAAATCTCTGTGCTTTTTAAGGGATCATTTCCGGGAATATTTTAATCTGCTCTCAAGGTGCTCTTCTGCTTTAGAGTTAGAAAATATTCTCCTACTTACGTAAACTATCATAATTTTAAGATATCCAACATTTACTGTTTTTTGAAGAGAAATTACTTGATATCTGGTTTACCTGAAATACATACTAATATGACAGAAATCTTGTATTTGGTCTATTTAAAAAAGATAAAGTCATGGAGTATGAAAGATCCATATGCATGGACACAACAATGTACAATTAAATTGCTTCACAGAATTCTTACTTTTTAGTTTTGATACTAATGTGCTTTATGAAACCAAGTTTGAAACTGATCACTTAATACGTATGAATTCATGGATGATGAGCTTTGCATTAGGCCAGTCAACAGGTCAGTCCGAGAAGTGAGAGACAGCATTTTGGTCAGACTAACAGGAATATTTTGCACACCGTCCACCTGAAGATGGAGCTTGAGTGGTTCTGAATCTATAAGCAAAGTATATCTCTTTTCACAGAGCTGTAATTAATAACTTTCTCTCTGGACTTTGTATACAGAAAGAAGCACCATCTTAAGCTGATTTAGATTCTTGTGGCAGAGAAAATTGAAATCTATAAACAAACTTTCTTTCTTTAATCTCCCTGAACTACTCTAAGCTCCTGGGTGTTTTACAGATTGTTATATGAAACTCCTGTAATTATTGAACTATACTTTTGACCTGGTTGCTTGAAGGATATTGGATTTCCGTTATCTGCAAATGGAGATTAGCATTCACCCGGAGTGCTAAAACACTGCTAATTTTTAAGAACAGATTTATTACAAAATCTTCCCTCCCCTCCCTTCTCCCCAG
>VWZI01000286.1:92066-142846 GCA_013396835.1 Psilopogon haemacephalus | reverse complement strand
AAGCATATCTGGATAATTATTTAGCTACTTACATTTTAACTATATTATGAATTAAAATAATTAGAATGTATTCTCTGTGGCTGTTTTCTGCTTATTTCATGAACTGCTTTCTCAAAATGTCTCTTTTCTGTGTATACTGAATCTCAGAGTACTCTCTGAGGACCAGTTTTACTTCTATTCTTTAGCTTCCAGCTTTTCAGGTAGAGCCATTGATTTCACAATCTCCAGCCACACAGCAGTGACTATGAGGACCTAAAATTGCTGACATTGCCTGCAGTGGAACTACTTAAAAAGTAGGATATACCTAATTATGAATAGGTTTGGTCCTAACTGTGACTCTTCTGATTTGTGCCTTTAAAATATTGTCTCAAATGCCCAATTTTCTAGGGTTGTAAGAGCTGGAGTGTGATTATCTGCGGCAGCAGAGTAAAGCCCATGGGACTAGTGACCAAGCCCATTAAACAGATGTTTTTTTTCTCATTTTGGGTGAAAATGAAGAGAGTCCTGAATGTCCATATTCTGGATTTGGAAGTGCATGAACAGTAGCTAAGTTTGTGAACAATAGTCTAGGCTTTGACCTCTCAGAACAGAAAGTTTCTCACTCTCTTTCTCCCCCTTTCTCCCTTTCTTTTGTATCCTTATTATTACAATTTATTCCTTCTTTTATCATGAAATTTTGGACATGGAAATAGCACTACTATCAATTTTTTTAAAAAGTGATATTTTTCTTTCATTAACTACAAAACTATTGCTAAAAAGTGTCACTGCAGTTGTAAAGCAATATCTACCTCTCAGTACAATGCAGATTCTTTTCTGGCAAAAATGAACAGTGGGGAGGAGCAGAGAGAGGGAAAATAACATATTGTAAAATAACTCTCATTTCTACAATTGCAATAAAAGTATAGAAACTATGCTTGTAAATAAAGAGACAAGCATGTGGGGAAAAAAAATATCAGTGTTGCTAAGGCCAGTAACCTCCACAAAGAACGAAGAAGACAATTGTAAAACATTATCTATCCAGTTCACAAATCTTCTCCAGCCTCTGTTGTACAAGCCTGAGTGAAAACATTGTAGGCAAAGCTTTAAAAGAACCAGGAGGACTGTACAAAAATGCCAAGAATTGGATTAATTGGCATAATACAAGGTGGCTGGGCACAGTTGGGGAAAGTGTCAGTGTAGGGAGAATCCCCACCAAGTAAGACTGTCTGTGCAATTAGCTATCTGAACTCTAACCCTTCTAGAATAATTAATGAATAACAGAGGGGATCAAGACAAAGACACAAAGTGATTTGGTGGGTGCTAGCAAGTAATACATCAAAGAATGCTGGTAATTGGCCCTGTGGCTTTCATTCTTTGCCCTATTTCTTTCAATTCATTGACTCAAAATAATGGGTTCAGGTTCATTATCAACAGGTTTTAGCTGCAAGAGCACAACACTTCAACAAAGCTATGATTGTAGCAGTGCTGGTGGCTAAGTAAAAAGTTGTAGACTGTAGTACACTTCCTTGAAAGGGAAGGTAGCAGCATAGTCATAGGCTTTGTCTTACATGAAACAGTTCGTATTCACGAATTTGCTCTGAGTTTTCTAAGACTTGGTGTTCACTGAGGTTACAATGCTGGAATACAGTTGGTATGGGCAGGTATGTATAACTCCAAACCCTATTATAGCAGCATCATCTATATTCTGTTCCTTCAGCTGTAAGAAATGAAATAGAATTCTTGACATCATGTGTCACATGTACATGCCGTTATTTGCATACTAATGGAGACAGTTTAGAGGCATTTATCCCCCTATTTTGGCAGCCTTGCAGTAAAAGGAAAATTACCTATTTTAAGCTGGTAAAATATCTTCCTGATCCACAAAATTTTATTTGGGGTCTGAGGGGTTTTTTTTTGGGCCAGAACTGAAATCTCCACTGCTTTTTGTTTCTAGTGTGAATGCTGTCCTAAGATGTTTGTTTGGCTGATGAGGATGTATTTAATTAATCAGAATAGCTTTTCATTAAAAAATAGAAGAAACAGCAGAATATTGGAACAGTCATCTTCAATGAGTGAATGATGTGTGTTTTTTCTCTGCTGTTTCATTTTGCTATACTTGTTTGTCTGCATTTATAGACTATAACATATGTTGTTTATAATTTTATTACCAGCACATTAAATATAGTTTATTGTTAAAAATTGCATGGGACTATGATTAAAACCTATCCTTTTTATTTAGCATTTGACAAACGTGAGAAGTAGGTTAAATGTTAGAAACATGCTTAGGTATGGTTCATAACAAATGCACTAAATGTCATAAATGTTTTAAACTACAAATTGTGCTCCATATTCTTATGGACAATAATCTGTAAACTTCCTATTCCCTGTGTCAATTCTTTTAGGATGTAGCTGCCAGTGCAACTATTGGCTGCCTTCTGGTTGCAGGTCATATACTAATCTCCGTTATGTCACTGTCTTTTTAAAATAGCTTAAACAAAATTCCTGCAGGATTTCATTTCAAGACAACTGCATTTTGCAATTGTGAAATCATAAAGTAGACTTTTGAATAATAACAAAGTTTGATAAAGTGTTCTTGATATAACTTGTAGTATTTAATTTTTGTCTTAGTCATCATTCTGAGAATAACAATTACGTATGCAGTATTCAAATAAAGATATGATTTACCAGTGTATAAATACAAGTAAACATATGAGGCATGGACAGCAGCCTCCTGCCCTTTAAATGCATTCATATTGTTTGAAATAGTGTTGTGACTGATTTGTGTATAGTGGTTCTTTGTTGTTATCTCTTCTATCATGGGGATTTATCCATTAGAATACATGCCTTATCCGTACCTTTGCCAATGCTAAGGACAGAAATGTTTCTGTTTTTCGACACTAGCACGTATTCTAAACTGAATGGCAGGTATTTATAAATCAAAAGTAACACATCCTAAAGTGTTTGTTTTGTTTTGTTTTGAAATCTTGAATAGTTGTAGTAGGCCATTGTTTAGCACTGGAAATAGAGCTACAAGACTAGTGTGACAAAACTGTTGGAATGTTTGCTTTCCCCTCTCCTCAATCCAAGTTTTGGTAGAGGTTTCTTCTTTAAATCTCGGTATGACTTAGAGGATATGTGAAACACTTTGAGATAATTTCAGGGTTATTGTTAAGTTCAAATTCTATTTTTTGTGGAGGCTTTTCATTGCACTGAGGAAGTATTTTCCATCTGTTTAAATAGAGATATGGGAACCAAAAATATATAATCTTCATAACAATTAATCTTAAATGTGGCAATGAAATAGTAAAACTGTGGCTTATTTTAGACTTGCCACTGTTATATGCTGTTAAAATAAATATTTTTTAACTATTTGTATTGTGAAAAACCATGCTCACAGAGCCTTTTGTCACTATAATTCAAGATCCTTAGCTGACAAAATACTGGTTGATCTTGTCCCAGAGGTTCTCTCAGTTTTTCAGAAAGTTGCTCCTCTTTTTGTATAATTTTACCTTCAAGTGAAGAACAAGACTTTGGGAGAGACGGAAAATCGTTATTAAAAATACACACAGGCTTGATCAAAATAACTTTGATGGCTAGAATGATGAGAACAGCCATTCTTTTTCTTTGACAGGTATTTTTTGGTCTGAGATTTGAGGGCACCAATATTGATTTAGAAAGCTCTGTGGCTTAGTTTTAAACGAAATGTAAAACTTTTCCATTTTCTCACCTATCAACCTCCATAAAAGAGCAGATGCTCTTGTGGGGAAAAGCAATAGTCTCACTTTGGACATCAAAATTAATTTATGATGTGGGGCTTTTCTAAGCAGCTTCCATTTATGTGACTAGGAAAGGAAGCTTATCTTTGTTTAGAGTATGAGTTCTGACTCTATCAGCTGGTTACAAGTCTGGATCCCAGGCTGGGATGTGGGACCTCAACCCACTTGAAAGCATTCTTTCCAGCTTGTGCCTTCTAATTGTCTCCTCTGTCCTAGAAATTACAATAGTAGAAGATCTGTCTCTACCTCTTCTGTTAGCAACTGCACCCCTGGCACTGACATCCATTCCTTCTCTCCAGAATGCTGAATGAGCCAGGGTACTGGCTTGTACCCTTGTTTCCCACCAAAAAATTTCACAGAAACACACAGGGAGTTCCTACTTTCTAGCGCTGATATCAAAATTGCTCACATACCACAAAAATAGATAAGGCTTCATAGCAGAACTAACCATATATGGGAAAGACAAAGGAAGAAGAGCTGAGTGACAGTCCTGTCTCTCAAACACATTCAGTTCCTGTCTTCTAGTGAAAACAGGAACAACTCCAGGCTTTTAAGGGCGCTTAGCAGATGAGAATTAGAATATACCCTGCTGAGTTGCCTTCTAATAGGAGGTGCAAGAAGACTGCAAAGGAGAGGGGAGTCTTGGTTGCTGAAGGTCAGTTCGTTTCAAAGGCTGACCTCCTTTGAAGAAAGGTCTCTTTGCCTAGTTTTCCCATAGGAGGGGACCTAGGGGCTGGATCCACACTGGCCTGCAGTCAGAAAAGTGCTGAGCTTCCGTTCAAATCACTGTTCCCTGAAAAAAAGGCATTTCAGCATACCCTTGGGTGTCTGACTAAAAACAATATACCTTCTAAACTAGCGATTTCATTTGGCTGATATTATAGGCTTGAAAAACTCAAAGCTGTAAATGTAGCAAAAAGAATGCTTTTAAACATGATTTTTAAAATCCTTATTGAATGTGATTTCATTTGTCCTATTATCCACTACACAATGTCTTACTGGGACTGTTATTAAAATATGGGCTAAATGGGTCTAGGAGAGAATTTTTTTTTTTTTTCAAAAATTTTAGATGTCAGAAATGGAAAAAACTAAAATAGTAATAATTAAATTCAGGGAGTGCAATCTGTGGTTTAGAGTTTTATTTCTAAACTGTCATATATCACTTCTATTACTAAGTCTCTTAAAAGTAACAATATTTGCCAGGACAAAGACTTTTGTAACTCTAAGGTGAAAGGTTTATGTAGCAGGGAAACATTAAAATAATGACATTTTAATGTAATTATTTCTCTAATGGTGAAAAAACAAAACATTCATAGCCTGGGGAGGGGAGAGAGTTGACCTCTGTTATCGATGTTTGTACTTTCTCATGAAGTGCATTCCTTAAAACACTAGGCAATCACCTCTGGATCACAGGGAAAAAGGGTAGCAGGATGCTGGAGGGCACAGGGATGCTGAAAAGAGTCCTGGTCAGCCATTTTTCATATAAATCAGTGACACAGAAGCCAGAAATAATACACAAGGAGAATACCTTAAATTGTTGTATCTGCTGATGTGTCATTGGCCAACCAAGAAGAGAGTGGCTAGTCTATCTTCCCTCTCTTCTCAAAGGTCAGCCTTTCCACACCTGTCTGCTTTGCCACCCTGATATCCTTCATGATGTTTTTTATATCACTTGGCAGAATTATCTCTAGATGGAGGTCCAAACAGATTATCTCATTAAAAAAAGCCAAATATTTCTGTGAACATTGTTTTGCTTGCAGAGCTTTGCATCCATCTCAGGTTTTTGGGTGCTCCATGTGGAGCTAGGCTGTCCTGGTCTAGAGGAGAGCTTAGGCGATGGCAAGTGCAAGTCCAATTATTTTTATGTATAGATATATTTATGTTTTGCAATGCTGTGGGAATAGCAATGGCACATTCAACAGCTTTAAGAGAAAGAAGCTTTGTTTCAGTGTCCAAAGTGGGCAGTGTCTGAGTGTTTCATATGTGTTTGATGGTTTTGTTCCTGTATAGATATATTGGACCTCTTTATTGCTTGCTGAGATCAGAGCCCTTATTCAGTATTGTTACCAATTATTGTGAGCTGTTGTTTGAAGCTCATCCTTCCTTGCTTTGGTTTTGAGCAAGGCACCAAAAATTTGATTGTGAGTGAGGCCTTTCAACATATTTTAGCGTCTTTCAAGTAAAGAACAATTAGAACAGGAAAATACCAGCTAGTTGTAGCCATTGTGTATCCTAATCTTTGCTTCTCATGAAGAATTAGGTGAATCCTTTACTCTAACATTACACAGAGAATAATAGAGTATGACAGAAAATGGATATTTCCTGAACAAGACTCGGGGATGTAACGGCCACCTTTGAAATTATTTGAATGTGGAGATTCAAATATGCCCATAATATTTACAGCAACTATAAATTCTGGGCTTAAGAGAGACAAAATTACTTCCCTCAAGGGCTTAATGTGTAGACACTACTTCAAGAAAAGGAAATAAAAGGCTTGGGGGACTTAGTGTGAATTTGAGTTATTCATAATTTGGAGGAAATCATCACTTTACAAGAGCCTGTCCTGATTACAGAACTTTTTAATCTCAATCCAAGATAAACAGGTCTTCAACACCACATGCACCTGAATTGCCCTCTTAAATAGCCAAACCCTTGATCCATATTCAGGACTTTTTTTCCTCCAGTCTTCCTGCTGTGATGAAAGAGTCACCTCATCTCATATTAATTTTGTCTCAGTATATGAAATATTATTATGTTCTAGCTTTTGGGGGCAGATTTTCTCATATATTTTTGAGGATTTTAAAGCTGTTAAAGTAATAGCTGAAATTTCTGCCTCACTTCCAAAAACCATGTTTTGTTTGTGAGAGGCAGATGTTGTTGTGCAAACTTTACACTGAGCAATTGTCTTAACAGCCAGCAAAAGTCAGATAAAGAACCAAATTTCTAGTAGTTCCTTAAGAGATGAACCTTGTCCCCACCCTTCATGGGGAGGGAAGCGAGATCTGTGAAACCCCCCAGTGCTTGCTTCCCTCAGCATTACTGACGTCCAGCCAGCCAGTCACAACCACAACCTGCCATATGAGTAAAGAGCTAGGGTGAGTATGGGGACAGGCAAGTATCTGCTTCCAGGGATCATTCTATTTCTTGGTGGTGAGGGTAAGCAGTTGTCAGGGTCTAACCTGGGTTCAGAGACTTCAGAGAAGGGCACAGGGCCTTGCAGTGGTCCTGACAGTCCTGGGGACATCTTGCATGCCTATCTGAGCCTTGTGGGCAGGAGCTGACTTCCAGGGGGCTTGTGAGAAAACAGCATCTTCACAACAGGGCTTAATTGTGTAGTCACTAATAATCAATGTTAATGCTTGTATTTTAACTACCATTGAATTTGCAGTGCATTTTTGTGGCAGGAACTGGCTGGCTAAAAAGACACATTCAAATACCATCTGGGTTTGGACTGCCATACAATTAGACTATTGTACTTCTATAGCCATAGCATTGCACCGTAGCTAACTGGGTTTAAGTTAGACCATTGACTTAATAAACTACTTTATGAGGAAATAAGAATATTTCATTGGTAAATTTGTGCTTTATGAACAACATAAGCTCTTTACTGCTTGTTTACATGAAACTTCTGTTGAATTCAGTGACATTTTGCTGACAAATTCAGAGCAAGACCATATTCAGATAATACCTACATCATGCCATAGATTTCCATTATGCAATTTATGCCTTCTCCTTGTTCACTCTATATTTAATTATGAAATATGTTTTAGAACTATGAAGACTTTAACCATCATGTATGTGCAAATGTTAAGTCCATGTATATGAATGTACAGACATCTCCATTCATTCATAGTTAAACTCTCCACTATAAAAACTCGATTCTAAATATAGACATTATGTCCCCAAGGGAAAGGAAAATCAAAACTACTGACCTAAGGGGAAAAAAACCCCAAACAACAAAACAAACACAAAACCCAAATAATAATGCCCCTCTATCCCCCAAACCTATAATTACTGTTTGGTATGTAAAGAACTTAATCATACTTGGGTTTTTTGCCTCCACAGTTATGGATAAATCTTTCAAATGTGGATGTTCAAAATATAGATGAGTTTTCAAAGCCTGGAAGTGATTTAAGAACATGGGTCTACAATAAGATCAGTAGGAACTGTCATTCCTGAGTCACTTTGTGGATCTCACAAGGATATCCTGAATGTATAATTTCACATCAAAGTCAATATGCTCCCCGCAGTGCTGAGGGCAGCAATTGACTTTTGGAAAACTGTAGAGAGCTATACAAGAATGTACTTTGGTATTGCCGTGGCTGCTGACAGGACAGAGTAAAATCCATGCTTATTTATCCCAAGATATATTACAAAGCTGTTTCTAGTTAGTTTATCTTATCTGTGTCATTCTAAAAGTTTGGCATTTGGACTAAGCCTGTTGTCATTCTGGAGAAGCAAGATTAGAACAAATCAAAATGCCTATTTTAGCCATAATCAAGGACACAACTCTCTTATTCAACACAAAATTGGTATTCTGGAATTGACACAATTTCTATGAAAAAAATATTGCTGAAAACACCCCAACAAACAAAAAAAAGAAAACCCCAGAAACTCGAGAATGCCCAGTGTCCTGGGCAGAAGACCAATGTAACCATCAGTCTTGGGGGTTAACACTTTTAACTAGAGACTCACTGAGGTATTTTGTTCCAGGGTAACTGGTTGTGTTGAATGAATGCAAATGTGAGCTACTGTAAATGCAAATGTACTTAAGAAAATTAAGGTGCAAATTAGAAGTTGTTAAAGCAGGTCAGTAAAAGGCTAGATGCCCTTGAGCTGTGCTTTGCCTTGACGTGTAGTATTTTAATCTGCCCACTCTGTTGCTTCACCTTTATAAAGTTGTACTGCCAGTGAACAAGACTGTGAATTTTCCCTAGTTGTTTTTCCTTCACCAAAAGAGAAAGGCAACATCTCTGTAAGGACCTTTTTGCACAAAGGCATAGGACGTTGTGTCAGCAGAATTTTTAAAGTCACCTTGAAGATAAATGGTGAGCAAGTGGGCAGAGGCCCAGGATTTGTTTCACTGTCATGCTTTTGGAGTTTGCTTAGAACTGTACCAGTATGTTACCTATCTACATGATCAATAATCTGGGCTAGGCAATACTGTGGTAACATCTGCCTGTAACTGGTCTTGCTCCGATGGGACAGATTCTGCTGAGTTGTGAAAGCACGGGAAGTGGTACAAGGCTGCAGGCTGTTGTTAGCACAAGGCTGGCAATTGAACAAACTGTCACGCAAGCAATAACTATACCGTGGTTCAGTAAAGGAGTGCTCGCAAAACCAGGCACAGCCAAGTGCAAAATAACTCTGCTTATCAAGCAGCCAAAACCAATTAGATCTATTAACTTCTTATCTTGTCAGAGACTATATAATGGTGTTCAAAACCTGTTTGGTTTGATGTTTGTTTTCAGGAAAAAATTAAGCACAGGATAAGGGGAAGCTATTTTTCAAGACTCAGGTTATACATGTTGTAGGAAACACTTGTTTTCCTAAGTTTCACATGATGTTTCAAAGCCTTCCTTCTTCAGAGACTATTCAACCCAGCTGCCTAATTTTGCATAAGTGGAATCCCACACTTACCTTCCTGGGTGGCTGAATGTCCTGCAAAGTCTTGCTTCATGCAAGATGCCACAGCACAAAATAATTTTCTCCCTTTTGATTGTCTAATGAATTGTGACATTAACATGAAGAGTAAATCTGCTCAACTAAAGGAAATCCAAACACATTCAAATAAAATTGAAAAAGAGTTGTATTAAGTGTCTAAATGGTCACAGAGGCTGTATTTCAAAGACTTCATGTGCTGTGTCTAGAGTCTGGATGTCTTTGCCTGAGTTAGTAATGACAGGTTACCTTTATAATAAACAGAGCAGAGAACTCAGGATGCTTCTGTGCAGTCCTCAGCTAGCTGTCAAGCACTGGTCATATAAATCAACTCCTGAAGGCTTCTTTCCAGTAAGAGGGTCATCTCAGGTTGAGATGTCTAAATGTGAAGTGTCTAAACTTGGGCAAGATGAATGCATGGAAAGAAATAAGACTTGCCTTAAAGAATTTGTCATTTATCTAGGGAAGGCAGGCAAAAGGGTAGCAGAAGGATGGCACTAAGAAGTGGCAGAAATTATCTAAAGTGACCTAGCCACTCAGTCATTGGAAAGAATATATCCTTGCTGTCCTGAGACAAAGTTTTCCCTGTATATCTCAGATCCACTGTATTATGTATACAGTCTATATTATTAATTTTGACATGTTCCTCCAAACTTCCTTGTTAAGTCAGTCTTGAGCAATAGCTGAAAGTCTGAGGGTGGTGAAGGGGAGCAGGAGGCATAACAAGAAAATTCTCACACTTCACAGCCTAATCTGAAAAAAGAAGTGCTGAAAGTTTTGCAAGATAATCAGATGCTAAAAATACCCCAAACAAAACAAATGAAAACAAAAAGGCCCAAACAAAAAACAAGCCAAAACTGCCCCAAAAACGGTTGTCTGTTTTGTAGCCAGCTTGAGAGCCTGTTTAATGGTTGCAGCCAGCCAAATGCAGTTCCACTGCAAAACAGTTCAGCAACAGCTCTTAATGCAGCTGTAATCAGATGAACTGATTTGAAAATGGTCAAATAAACAAAAGAAACTAATGTTTTAAAGATTTTATTTCAAACTGATGACAGTGCAGTAAGTGGAAATCCACAATCTATAGTGCATTGGTTATGGGTTGGAAATATGGAAATACTTTTTAAATCACTTTGTGCTTTTTGTCTTCCTCCTTCACATTGACTAAATGTAAGAAATATGCCTGATAAGCAGGAAATATTCTTCAAGTTTTGTTTTTTGCAGAAATGCATCATAGATGGCATATGAATATAAATACCAGGAGTCAGTGGATTATATTGACTGTCTCCAACATTAGATATGTTCCACACTCAGAAGAAAAGGAAGTAAAGCAGAAACAAAGAAAATAGTTTCAGAACCAGGCAATTCTTAACACAACAGAAACAGATGAGATAGCAGACTCAAAAGATAGAGATAATTGGTAGAATGAAAATAAAACAAAAAATGTTGAAATAGTTTTAAAACATCAACATCCCAGATGCTTACTTGAACAAAATTTAACCCATGGCTCAAGTAAATTTTGCCTTTCTGTTATAAAATAAATATTCTAATGAAAAACTTCAATGTTCTTTTTCATCTTAACTTTCCTCAATTTTCAGTCTCTCGCTTAGAAAAAAAAAAATTCTAAATATAGGACGGTGAAATGTAATGGCTTTGAGCAATAATGACATGACTCAGACTACTTTTTCTTAGAGTCTTCTGTCAACTCAAACTAAGAGTGGCTTCTGTTCAGTTTTAATTGCTACTGTTAGGCTATCTTTCTTGCAGAACTTTGGTCAAGACAGCTTAAATTTTTTGTTGTATAAATTATGGTGGCATATTAACTTTAATTAAAGAGATCCAGATACTCAGCTACTATATCTTAGAATTTAATAAAATGAGTTATGGCAAGCTATGATCTCAGCTGATGTGACCAGCATGCAAAAGATGGTAATTTACCTTACTCATGTTATATAAATCCAAATGCATATAATTGACAGCATCTGTAGCCCATAGACATGAATATATTTAACAAAGATAAAACAAAATCTTTCGACTGCAGCATTAAAAATGTTCAAGTTCTATTTCTATGTGTTGGGACCTTTGGAGTAACTGCTGGTATCTGAGTGCTTGAGACACCACTGAAGGAAGGGTGTCTTGAGTGGGCGGTGATAGGTGTGAGGCTGGTACCACAGTAGAAGAACCTCTTTCCCAGTCTATTTAGTGAATCAAAAGTAACTGGGATTGACTTTGCCACGTACATGTTGAATGCCTCTGGGGTGTTTTGCGATCCCTCTAGGAGTGGATGATGTTGAGATTGCTGTTTAAAGCACCCATGACCTATTTAATGACTAAAAAGAAAGTTACTGCTTTTTAAAAGAATCTCCGAGGGAAGACAGGACCTAAATACTGTCTGTCTGCCCTCAGAAGCAAATAATTCTGGAACTGCCTGGGACTCCCACAGGTAAATGGAGAGTATGAGTCCCCCTCTACTCTGCCTTGGTGAGGCCACACCTGGAATGCTGTGTCTCAGGAGAGCTGGGGTTGTGCTGGAGAGAGTCCAGCAGAGGATTATGGGATGATTATGGGACTGGAACATCTCTCTCATGAAGAAAGACTGAGAGACCTGGGGCTGTTTAGTCTTGAGAAGACTGAGACGAGATCTTATCATCTTTATGTCTATAAATATCTGAGGGGTGGGTGTCAGGGTACAGATGATGGTCTGTTTTCACTGGTGCCCAGTGATAGCACAAGGAAAAATGGTTACAAGCTAGAACACAGGAGATTCCACCTCAAGACAAAGAGACACTTCCTTACAGTGAGGGTGATAGAGCACTGGAAGAGGTTGCCTAGAGAGGTTGCAGAGTCTCCTTCTCAGGAGACTTTCAAAATCCACCTGAGTGCGTTCCTGTGCAGCCTGCCCTAGGTGAGCCTGCTTGGGTAAGGACATTGGACTCAATGATCTCTAGAGGTCCTAACTCCTAACATTCTGTGATTCTGTAAGTCTTGTGCTTTACACTGAAGCCCTTGGAAAACATGTGCAACCAGTTACAAACACCAATAGGAATTTTAGTTTGTAGATAATATGATAGAAAGTGAAAACTTCCTACTTTGTAACCAAACTGTATTAATCAAATTTATCTCTTTCTTTGAAGTGCATAACTCCTGTTCATTCTGCAAAATGCACAAAGGGTTAAATTAAAGATGAAACAGAGCACAGTAACATGCAAGAGAGCCTTCCCCTCCTTCAAATCATATTTAAATGATAAAAAGCCTTCCTACAAGGTTAGATCCAAACTGCAGATTTCCGGTTTCATTTAATAATGCAACTTCATAAACAATGCTAAAACTTAAATTTTGTAATTTCGATATTTTGAATTGTAATTATGTCAGAAAATAACTGAAACAGTTTATTTTCTGTTTGAATGTTGTTTAAATCTGGTTTTATGCACAAATATTTTTCTATCTATTTTGTTCACATGAGTTTAATTTTGAGCATCTTTCATGTTAATTCCATTGACTTCATTATTTCTCTCCATATTGCTGTTTCTGAATTTATACCACTGAAATTAGATTATATTTGAAATTTTATCTGAGAAGACATTATGTTACATTTGTATATCAGGGAGCTGCGCCAAGACACTGCGACTATGAGGACAATCACTATTTTATATTTGGAAAATATCATCAACTTTATTAAATAAAATTAACTTTGATAGCTTAAAAGGCATATATACTCAGCAGCTATTGGAAGTCTGGGAGTACTGTTGCTTTTCTGCTCCTTTTCCTTAAACAGTTTGTTAGAACCAGTGAAAACTCCTGATAATGGACCGCAGCAGAAGGCAAGTGGAAAGAAGAAGCAGAGGAAAGAATACAGAGACAAAGATCAAGAGAGTTAAGAAATATGCAGTTTTAAAGGGGGATGGGGATGTAGTTGGTCTTGCCACCGAGAACCCTGGGTGTAGTAGCCCAGTGATTGTGGAGCAGTGTGTTGGCATCTTAGATAACTAGAAGCAAGAGAGAAAGATACCACTCCTTGCATATAGCAAGGATTTTCACAGGAATAGTCTAAGTTCTTGCTGGTGGGCATACATTCCAGCAGAGTTTTCTGTGGTAAATGCAACACGTGGGCCCTAGAAATTGTGGTCCTACATGAGTGAGGTGTGCATAGAGGCAAATTATTGGCCCTTCAGTGGCACTGTTGCAGTGGTTTTAAAATAAGGAAAGAGGGAATTCCCTCCTCCATAGAAATTACCTCTTTTCATTGTTAAGCTATTCTGCCAGGCCAGCAGCTGTCCTCCAGACCTATTAAGGCCATCAAAACCACTACCCTGTCTATCCAGAGCAGGTAATGCCACACCTTATTTGAGATAATAGAGTAATTAGGGGTGCTGCCTGGCACAGTTTTGAGACCATAGTGTTCTCACACATATATGAGGTAGCCACATTGTCTTTTTGTGCAAAGGCGGTATAAAATTGTAGAATTAGTCTGCTAATTGGATAACTGGTGTTCCAGGTGAGGCCTGAGGTGAGATGAAAGTGTCTGTGATGTCTGCCTGCCTTCTTCCTACATCTCCCTAATTTCATGACCAATACAGTTCATACACAAGTTTGGCTTATTTTTTTTTGTTAGAGAACTTGAACAGTTGATGCCAGCCTACATAATGGCTGGCAATTACAGTCCTTTCCTTTTTATTAACAAAATAACTCTGAATGTTCTTTAAAAGTTGAAATTATTTTATAAGCTGTTGCAGGTGTATGGATAAGGGTATCACGATCTCTGCTGGTTATCTGCATAGTTGTTTCTAAGACATGACTTTCCACAAGTGCAAAGGAATGTATCACAAGGCAATTAATAGGCACTGAACGTGTACTTCCAGTCTGTTTCTTGATCTGTTTCTTGTTAGGTCAGAGCTCTATTTGTTATTACTTCTTTCATAAATCTGTTAGATCCTAATGAAGGTATCCAATAAATAGGCATAAGTGGATGTTTGTAAAATTTCTCAGCCCTTTTACAAAGAAGTTTTTATGTATTGGATTTTTACCAGTATTACAGAAAAAAGAATTTCAGAGTTTGTGTCAAAATTAGGGTTGCATTTCAGGAGCTTAAAAATTTCCAGTCATGTTCAACAATCAGGAAACCTGCCACATTGTAAAAAGCTGGTGGTTCTAAATGTTTTCTGATTGTGCCTGCTGAGCACCCTGCAAAGCAGGGATGCCAAGATATCAGGAGGTAGATGTAAGTAGTGACAAGTGGCTGGAACCCCATTTCATTCCTTGTCTGTGTTCTACCGACCTGCTGACATTTTGAAGTATAAGAAGAGTGAAGAGCCTGTGATGAGAAAATTAGAAAGTGCAAAAATAATCTTGTAGTGGGCTCATGGAAGAGATATTAGAAAGAAAGTTCCGTAAGTCTCCACTGTAGTGAGCATTAATCAGTCTAGGGACCTGATGCATATAAGCAAATGTCCTGGTTTTCCCATAAGCTTCATAGTTACACTTTAGAGAATAATAACTGCTTTCTGAATTTTAGCTTTGTGCCCCAAGGGAGTCTTCTGCTCTCTGGCCATACAGGCATTACTACCAGCCTCACAAACACCCTAACATTGTCACATCCTCTACTGAAAAAGAGACTGGACATATTCAAATGCAAATAAAGATGTCACAGTAAAGAAGAATCTTTGGATTCCACCCTCACTAAATGCTGTGCTTTGTATTAAAACTCCAGCAGATGATGTTTGTGATTCTGTCCATTATTTCCAAGTCCCTACACTAATTTTTATCCATTACTTTTCATCTCCACATGGATTAGCAGTTGCCTGTGAACTTACAGCTTGCAGATCCACAGAACATGTTGTAAGAGCTACAAATCGATAGAGAGCAGCTGCTTAGCATCCCTACATCACCCTCCACAGAGCAACACACTCATGGCACATCACTAAAGCAGACATGCAGAGGGAGCATAGTGATGCTGATCATTTGTTCTATCTTCCTTGCCCTTCTTGACCAGAGTAAAATGGTTCCAGAAACATAACTGCTGTAATAATTATCCAGATGGAATCATTTGCAAGAACTGGACCCAAAATATATTTTAACATGCATTCTTCCCATGAAACAAGTATCTGGATCTCTTATTGTGGAAATTAATTTTTCCCACATCTCCCTGTACGTTGTGTTGCTGATAGGGGGGCAGATCCACTTCTAAATTCTCAGTATGTCACTGTGACTGAGACTAGGCTATTAAAAATATATATGTATATATATATTTCTATATAAAAATATGTGTATCTATATATATATTCAGATGTATAACAGAACTACATGTTAATCCCATCCCTGTCTGAACTAGCTTTATAGGAACTCTCAGTTATTTTATCTGTAAAACTGGTGAACGCTTATTATCTTCCAACATATGCAGCCTTATCACATATTAATGGCAGTGAGTAATAGAATCATAGAATCGTAGAATGGTTTAGGTTGTAAGGGACCTCAAAGATCATCTAGTTCCAACCCCCCACCAGAGGGAGGGACACCTCCCACTAGAACATATTGCTCAAGGCCTCATCTAACCTAGCTTTGAACACCTTCAGGGAGGAAGCATTCACAACCTTCCTAGGCAACCTGTTTCAGTGTTTCACTACTCTCACTGTAAAAAACTTCTTCCTAACATCTAGTTTAAATCTCTCCTCTGCCAGTTTAAACCCATTATCCCTTGTCCTGTCATTATGAGACTCCTCAGCCTTCCTGTAGACCCCCTTCAGATACTGGAAGGCTGCTATCAGGTCTCCTCGAAGCCTTCCCTTCTCTAGGCTGAAAAGCCCCAACTCTCGTAGCCTGTCCTCATAGCAGAGGTGCTCCAGCCCTCTGATCATCTTCATGGTCCTCCTCTGTATTTGCTCCAACAGTTCAATATCCTCCTGGCTTGCGTTAGAAATGCTATGTCCAGCAGGAGTAGGGAGGAAATTGTCCCCTTGTACGTGGTGTCAGTGAGGCCACACCTCAAGTATTGTGTTCAGTTTTCAGCACCTCAGTACAAGAGAGATATGAAGGTGCTGGAGCAAGTGCAGAGGAGGGCAACAAAGCCTGTGAAGGGCCTGAAGAATAAATCTGATGAAGAGCAACTGAAGGAGCTGGGGCTGTTTAGTTTGAAGAAGTGACTGAGGGGAGACCTCATTGCTGTCTACAGCTACCTGAAAGGATGTTGTGGATATGTTAGTGCTGGTCTCTTCTCACAGGTAATTAGTTCAACTGGGTAAGTTTAGATTGGATATCAAGAAATCTTTTTTCACAGAAAGAGTGGTCAGGCATTGGAATGGGCTGACCAGGAACGTGTTGGAATCACCTATGCTGGATGTGTTTAAAGGTCATTTGGAAGTGAATGGTTTAGAGGTGAACCTTGGTGAGTAGGGATATTGGTTGGACATGGTGATCCTGGGTGTCTTTTCCAACAGGAACATTTCTGTGATTCTGTAATTCTGTGATATTTTGTAGACGCACTGCATCATTTCATAGCACACTTGTTCTGAGCTACTATAACTGTCCACTATGGATCTCGGTACTGTGCCTAACTGGAAAGAAATAGAAAACCCAATATATTTTTTGTGCGTATGTGTTGAAGACACAGATTTTTATAAATGTGAAAGTATAACTTTCCATCAGGCATAAGAGGGTTTGGATGCTTTGGTCGCCACTGTAGCTGCATTGATTGACAGAACCTGAAGTATACATTTTTAAAATGTATGTTTCTCACATGGTTTTGAATGCAGAGCCACTCTTCAAGTCTTTCTTTTAAAGCAAAGAATGCATGTAGAACGTGTACTCCGTGTTCATCAGACATACTGTTGGATTTGATAGCCCTATCATTTGTAAGCTACATATATTGTTGCTTTAATGCATTCCCTCACTACTTTGATAAAAGCCTTAAGATGTTGCCTCCAGTCCTTTGATGTTTCTTTCTGATGTTACAGTGCCTCTTTTTTTTTTTTTTTTCTCTTCCAAAAAAATCTGTTTTGCATAAATATGAGCAGGCAAGACATTTCTACTTAAGAACAGAAACATCATGTTCTATCAATAAAAGGACAAAATAAGAAAGTATATCCAGACTTCTGTCCACTCTTGTCAAGCAACATTAAAAATTAACCCACATGGGTGTTTATATTGCAAACATATTAAAGCAAACATACATAGTTGGTTAAAAAAAAAAAAGGAAGAAGAAAGAAAATTAAAGTAGGTTGCAGTGAATTTTCTTGTGATGCAACAATTTATTTAATAGGGAATAGGGAGAGAATAAATCTTATAGTGGTAGGAAAATGCTTGCATGTCTGCTCTTGTCCATAAATTATCCATCTACTATCGTGGATTAATTTGTTGTCATACAAGACAAAAGACTAAATTTTTATATTTACCTTCAAAGCCACATGTCTTTAAAAATAAAATTTATTACTCTGTTTTTTATTGGGGATTACTAAGGGGGTAGTAGTAGTAGCAGCAGTAGTAGAAGCAGAGATTTTTCAGCTAAAGGTCCCAGTGAAGAGAAGGTGATTGTCCCAATGGTTCTGAAATAATCCTTGTCCTAAAGATGTTCTGAAATGAAAACAATATTATAATAGTGAAAAATGTTATTATTCACATTTATCAAGGAAAATAGATTAACTATTTTGCTCAAGCCTATATAAGGAAAATATAGCAAGGGCAGGGACTGAACACAGAAGGCTCTTGAGTGCCAATCCACTGTAACTTAGATTACTGGCAAGCGTTGTGGAAAGTGATTTTCCTATGAATGGCATGATTGTTTTACTGTATTCAGGAAGAGCCCAGTGTAGCGGAGCCACAACTTGGTCTGGTGATTAAAGAATGTTCCATTAACAAGAAATGCCAGCTTGTCATCCTGCTTTTTCCAAGATATATATTTAATTTTGCTAAAGTTATTACTGTTTTGAAGAGCAGGTGATATGTTACAATATCTTATAGCTATAAACTGAAAATTGCAAATTCTTTTAAAAGTCTTTTTAGATTAATTCTCTGTAATGTAAACAGGCATAAAATATGACTTCTTTGCTGCACAACCAGAATGGTACATTTCTTACGGACTTGCTTCACAGCTCAGTACTGCAGGATGCTGTTGACAATTACTGCTTAAAGCTCCAGTCCTACAAACAATTGTCCATCTGAGCATTCCTCTGAAATCAGTGGAAGACCATGAGAGGGTAAAATGGGAATAATGTAGGTAGTTTCAAGACTTGGGCCTAGAAAGGGGTTAGCAAGGATAAAGACATACTTGTAGCAATAAATAATGATTAAAGAAAAGCAGAGAGTTCCTCCACTGTCACCCATCCATTTGAACTCCAAAGAGATGGAAGTCAGCAGAGACAAAGTAATCTCCTAACAAGCTAATAGGAAATTTGGGAAATGGAAATAAGCTGGATAGATGCAAACCATTTGATTTTGGAGTAAAAAACTGTGCCACCACAAAAAGTTCTATAGAAACAGAAAAATGGAAGAAACCAAGTGATTCTTGAAACTAATAAATGTTAATTACATTTATTAAATGTTAAACACATTTATTTCTTCATTCTGTCTCAGCTCAACTACTGCTTTTGTGTTCACCTTCTGTATTCCCTTTCTTGTTAAAGCTGTTGAGTTTGGACTTGAAAGGATGGAGACATGGCCTTCAATTTCCATTTCTTAGTAGTAGAGGAGGTCACAATCCTGAAAAAATCCCTTTTGTTTTCATAATCTGCAATACTCTATATACTCTATTTTAAAATGGATTGATTTTACTGTACAATTCTGTAAAACAGAATCTGAAATTTATGTCATTATTCAGACTGTGAATGATATGTATATACAAAAGTTTATGTGTAGTCTTCTCCTTCCTACTGCTGTGCAGGGCACTTCTTGTAATCCTCTGTTTTCAACTTCTTACCAGACTTTCTCTTTTTCTTACTCCACACATTTTCTTCAGAGACAGTGTCCAGATCTGAAGCCTATTGTAAAAGGACTTAGAATTTTACTGTAGAGCAATCATTGGTACTATGATTCATTTTAATTTGTCTTCTTTCTGTGAAAATACTTTATCCCATATTTGTCACATAAAGAGAATCCCAGAGTGCCTTGTATCAGACCTCCCGGACCTCCCGGTCAGAATCATAACAGAAACTAATAGCCACGTTCATCTTTCTTGAAAGACAGACTTATCTTACTGAAGTCTAAATGCTAAGACTACTGGACACCTGGTACAAATTGAGATTGTGTACTGGAACTGGGAGAAGAAACGTTTGCTATTGAGTTTTCCAAATCCTCAGCCAAAAAATCCCCATGCCACTCACTTCTCATTATCTGCAGCATGGCCAGTAAGAAAATTAACTGTCACCTAGGGCTGCTCTTCCATGAGACACCTCTTCCCTCCCATCAATGGTAGGTTTTGCACATTGTACCCTTGCACACTTTGATGCAAAATCTGTTTTAAATGAGTTTCTATGTACATCTCTTAAGCAGTGAAACTGTACTACTAGTACTGTCTTCTTGTCTGTGAGGGAGGGCAGACTATGATTTGCTTTAATGAAGTAGTTAAAGTTTTAAATTTTAATTTGACAGCCTATTCTCCTTCTGGTCCACACTTCACCAACTTGAAGAGAACTGTAGCAACAAAACAATCAGGTCTGATCAAAAGCCTGGTTGGGATTAGCAGTGTTTCTTGTTTTGCTGGTACTCTTTTGTATGATCTCCAATCCACCCTGGCAAAGGGCTTTCTGGCTGGTGTACTCCTGTGGTCTCTTCAGCTGCAGGCGTAACAACAGCACCCATTGTTCCGTGCAAATACAGAAAGTGAGTTAACCAGGATTTTCTACATCCAAGCCTGTTTTAATGTTTAACATGTTCTATTTCTGTGTTTGGCTTGAAAGCTGAATATTTATTCTCCATAACCACTCAGGATATTTTCTCATTCAATACAGGGACCTACAATCCTTTATGTTCATCGAGCTTTGTTCTTCTTAGTGACAGGGACTGTTTTAGATTTGGCACCACCAGAATTTCACAGTTTTATTCTCCTTGTTTTATTAGTGAAGGGCATTATTTATGCTTTCAAGTATTCTGTCTAGGAGTACAGGGATTCTCAAAATATCTTCTAAGTAGAAACTGAAATGTATATTCTTTCAATCATTCAGTTTTCTGACAGGTTTTATCAAGTCCTTCATTCTTCTACTTACATTGACAGCCTAATCTAGGCAGTTGGTTTAGCTTTTTTTTTTTTTTTTTCTTAGTCATAGTGTTCTCCTCTTTCACAGCCATACTAAACTTGGTTCTTGTCTTGTGCTTATTCATCCTCAGTCAGCATTTCCTGCTCTTCCCTTTACTCTGAGCATTGCCATAAAGCTTTCTAGCAAATAGGGAATAATAATAATAATGATAATACCATCTGCAAATCTCAGGTGACTTGAATATTTTCTGCTGATACTGCTATATTTAGTTTCTCATTCAAGGTTTATAGAGACCTTTGTGCAGGGAAGAAAACTGGGTTGATGATATCATTGAAAAGGACCTTTTCACTTACCTTGTCAAATGTAAATTTCAGCTCAACCGCACTATAATTGTTTTTGAAAAGAGGAAAACTGCAGCAGTGTAAGATGGAACCTTGAAAGTGAAAATGAAACTTTAGTAGTCAACATGAAAACCTTGGTTCAGAAGTTGAAAATGTAGGTTAAATTTAACTGGCCCGGAAACTCATGGATTAATGTGCTGAGCTAAATTCTTCTGCTGGAAACCCAGCAGTGGGGAGACACAGCAGTGTATCCTGCACTTATGCAGTGGGATTTTGTAATCTTTAGGGAAGGATATCCTTGCTCATTATAGAAACCATTCTAACAGTGAGCTGTGCACTCATACAGCTGTGGTCAAAGGAGGAGGGACAAGGCAAACAAACAACACAGAGACAAGCCTGTACAGCTACAGTCTTAGCCCACATTGACCTATGCTGCCCTTTCGTTAAGTTTTTGGTAAGAAATTCTTCCCTACTCTGGCAAGCATTTGAGCACCTGTTAATTCAGTGGAATGGTCCTGAGGGCCAACATAAGGATAAAATCTGGACTTGAAAGAGAAAAGTAAGGATGTTTTAAAAATGCTCTTCATACAGCTAAGGAAAAACTGAGGATGAGCCCAAATAAATCTTGGTAAATTTTGTTGTTAAACTACTTCAAAACAGGGCTGAATAAATTGTGACTCTGAACTGGGTTGAGAATAACCCTGGTGTTTGATGTTAAAGATAATTAGCTCATTTTATGTTATAATAATGTAAGACTGTAACAGGAAGAGCTCTGCCACTGTCTTTAGGCTTTGTGGGCTTTTGAATGGCAGAAGTAATGATAGACTAAACAATTGAAGGAAACTGCTAATATGACCATAATGCTTTGATACTGATTTTTTCGTCCTCTATTCTTCAGTTGAAAATATGCTTAAGACATAGATAGGAAGCTTCTTTCCTTAAGTGTTGTATCCTTTCTTCTGTCTTAAGGGAAATTCCATTTAGAATGGAACATACATTATTCATGGTCAGATCTGTACTAGTCTTGTTTGCCAGCTGTGTTCAGGCACCTGGGCTCAGGGGTAATGTTGTTTTGCAGAGGTGATAAAGCTGACGTAAATCCAGCCATGCTGGTAGTAACTATGCTGGCATACCAACACTTCTGCACTTATCCGTGTGACAAAAATCAGGCTAATCAATTCTTACTCGCTGTGGCACTCATGGTTCTGTCTGCCATCTTCTTAAGGTGGATTGAAGAGACTACCATTTGCCTTTTTTTCAACAACATGGCCCACTAATTATGCTGCTGAATGCTAATTAACTCACTTGATAATTAAATAAATTTGTAAATACTCATAAATGCACTTACTAAATCTTAGTGTTAACATTCACAGCACACCTTCTTGTTGCTGTACAAACACTGTGACATGTTTTCCTGCTGAAAGTTCTGTGGCAACATACAGAAGTCTCTTTAAAATACTGTTATCATTATTAAATATTCTTACCTTCAACTGACAAACAGTATTTTATTGTCAGATTTCACAAAAGTACATACCTCTGACATTCATTTTTCTAGCTAAATCTAACTTGACTTATTTTTAATGTACACATTCCTTTCTACATTAGGACCTCTGCATTTGAAAGACTTATTCTGTACAATGCAGCTTATAATTAATGCTCTTAATAATGACTTGCCAGTAGTAATCTTTAATTCCATATTCACACAAGAGTCTCATTTAAACTAAGTGGGAGGTTCTCTTGATTAATCCCAGTAAAATCAATCATCTTTTGTTAATTAACATGCTTTTATTTAGTGCATATAGGCTGAAAACTGCTGGGTATTTTGAGCTTACTCTGAGTTCCTCTGCTCCTATTTTGTAGTGTCTACTAAGCACACAAATGTTTGTTGCATGTAAACTGAAATGGGAATGCTGTGAAGTGCAATTTCATCAACGAAGGACATGTACTTGTTTCTGCTGATTTGCTTTTTGATTCTATTTATAGTGCTTTTATCACAGTTCTTATTCTAAAGGTTTTTAAAGTCAGATTTCAGAATTTAAAGTAATTATAAAAGAGAATTTTGATCTATTGTAAATGAATTTTTTTCTTTTTTTTTTTTTTCTTCTTCCCTATTACTACTGAATGGAAGACGTTGAGAACTAACATTATTTTAAATGCACATGAAAAAGCAAGACTGCTTGCTCTGTTCAATACTGAAAGTACTAATTATGATACTTTTATGAGATTTCTAGTCAACAGTGGAGTACAACAAAACATGAGTGCTTGGAGCCTTGTACTCCGTAAGTGTTCACTGAATGAATTCTTGGCTTCCCTTCTCCTCTTTAGCAAATGTTGCTCATTGTTAGGCTGAAAAGTGTCTTTCAGGCTCAAACATACAGTGTTATTATCCAGAAAAAGTCCTCGACCAAATTACACAATTTAAAGTTAAAAATTATATTAATTATAATGTCTGGTAATATTATAATTTTTTTTTCACTAGCAGCCTTTATTTAACTCTTATTTTTTAGAATAGTTGCAAACATAAATCCTATGAAATTATTAAAATATTCAAGGACCACATAATTACTGCACTGCAAATTCACTTTTACTACTCAAAGTGTAAGTGGAAATGCATTGCTGAAAGAATACTGATTTGTAGATGGTGTTCAAACACTGATGTTTACTAACACCATGAACAGCACACCAACAGCATCTTGAAGCACAAATATGGTCAGACTTATTGCCACTCACAGCCACAGAACATAGTTGAACACATAATGGACCAGGTGGATTAAAACAAAAAAAATTCTGAACAACTGATATGAAATATTTTTTGTTACTTTATTTAATTATAAGCTTTCCTTTATGTGCCATTCCTGGTTTTGATGGAAATGTCACCTACTGCTGTCAGATAACTAAGCCTGCTCCCTTTATGTGACCAGTTCCTAAGCTGGCTCAAAATAATGTTGCTGGTTTTCACAAAAATCATGTGAAGCTGAACCTAAGATACTTACTTTGAAAGCCTCTCCCTTTGCTCTCTTTGTCTTTGTCGTTCCAGGACTGAGCAGAGAGGCAGAAAACACATTTCTTAGGTTGATGCTAGTTTTGTCTGTGTGTTTGCAGAACCTGCAACTTCACAGACTTAAAATAACTCATCCAACAGATATCTTCCCTGATGTGACTACCTCACCAAACCACCTTATGCCACCAGCTTTGTGTCCTCCATTCTTGCAGTGCCTGGGCTGGCAGGGCCTACTTTGGTACAATATATTTTCAAAATGAGAGAGTATTGAAAAGGGGTTAGTAATAAGCAGTGCTGTCATCTGGTGGTGAAATTGTTACCACCTTTAGCAAACTGATCATGCTTTTCAAACAATAGGTTTCTTTTTTTTTGAGGAAGTCTGTATAGTACCCTTGGCATACAGTCATGAACCTTTCATGTTAGAAGCAGAAAAAAACAGTGATTTGATAAAAAAATTACTAAACCCTTTGAACTCATTATTTTTGAAGAAGAGCACATTAGAGGTAGACTTACTATGCTCAGTTTTTATCTTTTACTTATTTAGATTGTGCTGCCAAAGCATAACAAAGATATTGGAAAGTGCATCAATATAGATAAAATTATATATCAAAATGACAAAGCACTATTTTCCCCTCTTATTTCGCTGCCTCCTCCCTCTTTCTCCCCCCTCCTCCCCCGATGTTACACTTCATGTCTACATCCTTCCATACCAAGAAAATACACTTCTTAGATCTAGCTTCTAGGGAAGACATAATAGCAGCTTTCCAGCACCTGAAGGAGACCTACAAGAAGGATGGAGAGGGACTGGTACAAAGGCCTGCAGAGACAGGATGAGAGGCAGTGGCTTCGAACTATGGAACAGCAGATTTAGATTGGGTGTTAGGAACAAATTCTTGACTATGGGGGTGATGGAACGCTAGAACACGTTGCCCAGGGAGGTGGTTGGGGCCCCATCCCTGGAGATGATCAAGGCGAGGCTTGACAGGGCTCTGGGCAACCTGATCTCATTGAGGATGTTTGTCCTGACTGCAGCAGGGGTTGGACTAGATAGCCTTTGGAGGTCCCTTACAGCCTGATCATTCTATGATTTTCTTGCTGTCTGTAATTGAACAGGTGGAATATTACAAACTGGGTTATTTTGGAACTATTTGAGAATTTGTTGAACTAGCCATCACACCAGTGATTTTTCCTTTTTTGATTAATTAATTTTGAAATGTGGACACCTGACTTTCTCATTGGCACAGAGGTGGTATACATACTTTGTTATATTAGACCTGTATTCCAAACTTTACATATAGATAATGAAATAGACTATATGGATCTTCATAGTACAGTCGTATTTTGTCTTTTCTGAGTGCTTTCATCTGAAATTAAATAGTAAAAATATTTACCTTCAAATGTAACCTTTAATGTCTGCAAGCATTTTCATTCTTCCTGATCCCTGTATCAACCTATATTACATGACCTGTATATTTTTGATGCACACTGTCAGACAACCTTGAATGTCCAAATAAAATGCAACATTCTAGTTATGGATTTCCTACACCACTGTAACTGTAATTTTTTATGGGTCTGTGCTAGTTGTTGCAGCTGACAAATACAGAACTTCAATTTTTTTTTTTTTGTTTGGGTTTTTGTGGAGTTTTTGTTGTTTCTTTCTACAAGGGCTGAACAAATTGCAATGGTGGAAGTTCATTAATGGATGACTTTTAACTAAACCCCATGTGACTGTGCTTTCCATATTTTTCTTGAAAATTTTGGTGATGTTCTCTTCTCAGTTTAGTAGCATCTTATTAGCTGACCTAATTTGAACAGCTTCTGGAGACAGAAACAAGTGGTTGAGTAAAGATATCAGGACCTAACTCTTTAAAAACATAACTAGCCATACAGAAAGTTTCTTCCCATTCTTCAAATGCAGGAGTCACATTTATTGTCCTATAATAACACCAACAATAAAGAGAAACTGGAACAGTAAAGATTTATTATATTCACAGATCTCATGAATCAATGAGAGCATGAACAAGGTCAGTTGGCAGACTCAAAGTAAAAATATTTGCTGGGGTTTCATAATTTGATTGTGGTCCATTGTTATGGTTGTGTGGCCTATTAAGTGTAGTGGTTGGATTTATTCACAGTTTAGATTTTCAGCTTCAATTCTAACCTGAATCAAAGGGATAGTTTTGTAAAAATACTTCCTGTAGTTTGCTTTGCCTTACTTTATAGGATGTTTTTATAGTGTAATGTTGAAAACTTGAGTCTTTTCTGCCAGTGAAGACCACAAAGTCAGTGAGTCTCATTGTTATTTTAAAACATGACAAGCTGGCCTTAAGACCTTATAGATCCTTCCTTCAGAAGTCAAGCTGATGATAGATAAGGAGCCATCAGAGCTGTGTGTATCTTAACTGCAGGAGTTCAATTAAGAAGCCAAGAGTGTCTCTGGTATATCAGTGCAAATGGAAGTGCTTGCTTTGATAATGTCTCTGTAGCTGCTCAGTGCAGGTAGTTGGCTTCCCCCAACTCATTTCTGATTGCATAAGGTTAGCACAGAGGAATACCTGAAAGGACTGAGTTCCATCAATGCTCAGTGAGTGCTAGAGAATACTGCAGTGGGGAAATGCTATCAAAATCCCTGTGTCTGCATGGGGATTTGACAGAAAATGGTTAGCTGTAAGATCTGTCTTCTAATAGCCACAATCCTGAGAGCTCTGCTGCCTTCCTCTCCCCAAGAGAAATTATGTGCTTTTACCTATGCTGTGCAGAGAAAGTTTTCTTGCCCAGCATTGGTTTCCTCAAAGTTTGTTCAGCAGTTTTTCTGCTCTCACATTCCTCTTACTTTTCACAATGGTTTGGCAGCATGATGGAAAATTTCCGTTTGCTCCCATCCTATCCCACATTTATAATTATAGTCTATTTCTGGACACTGAGATACCAAAATACAGAAGCATTGTTGAAGACATGGCCTTTGTCAAATAACTTTAAAATGTTTCTTCTTCAGTCTCTTCACCCTTGAAAGAATGTTCACAAATTCCTGATCAGTATGGTGTCAAAGGTTAAATAAGATGAAAAATAGTGCATTGGAGTCACATGACAATTTTTTCTTAACTTGAAAGCTACTGTAAGGCATCAGCTAAATACAGCTGTGAGTTGCCAGACTGCTTGTCTTTTGCTTTATATTCTTTCTTCATGTATATTAATGGAAAGGTCTCATCTAGTCAGATCAAAGTTCCAACAAGAAAAACATAACATTTTAAAGTTAATTACTGTCCTTAGCTTAAGTAATTAATTGACACAATCACACATCCTTTTATAAACAAAAAAATTAAACAGCTACATTATTTGGTGAGATTTTTTTTTAAAGTGTATAATTGTTAAATTAAATTGAAATGTCTTTTAATTATGAAAGAATTTCACAAATGCACATTTCTCCAAAAGTTTAATAGAAAAAGCAGGACAAACAAACAACTGATCTTCATTTGTACTAGACGTTAAAAAATTATTTTATTACTAAAAATCCTTTTCCTCCCTTAAAATCCATCTGAAATTCCTCAGAAATCAAGCTAAATTTGTCTGTGTTGTGACTGTGTTTCTTATCTTAAAATGGAATTAGACTTTTTGGGTACTTACAGAACATTTTAATAATTTAAAAGTTCATAATTAAATGCTTATTTTCTGATACAGTGTCTGAAAAGAACATGAAGTCCGTAATTCACTTTCAGAGAGGTGTTGTCTTCAGGACTAATGATAAATTATGTGATCCATTCAGGGTGAGGAATTTTACCCCAAAAGCTATTAAAAACACTGTAATGGATTAATATTCAGCATAAATATCAAACTCTAGTGAAGTCTACCAAGTTCTATCCAGTATACAATGACCATATTCAAGCATATTCTTTTGTAGCAGAGATTTAAACATTTATTAAATTCAGATTGAATTTTCATTAAAGCAAAGGTTTCTAGTATAATAGCCACTTCTTAATTGCAAAAATCAGTAAAATATAGACACATTCTAATTCCTCACAGACTTTGGCGTTACATGCCATTATTATTTTAGTATTCAGCTTTGAGTTCGAGGATGTTTGATAAAGCTATGTCTTGGATTTGACTAATGCATCTTTTCCTGACAGTCACCCTTAGTTTGAAGAAAACATCAGTTAGAGCATTTCCTCTTGAGTATTTCAGTGTTATTTCACATAATTTCCAATATGAACTTGCCTAACATCAGCTTGTGGTTAGTGGTTCTTGCCATACTCTGTGATAGCTGAAAGACTCATATTCAGCATCTCATATTCAGCATCTCCCACAAATTCAAGCTTCAATTTTGTGACAAGTTTCCTTAAACTCTTTTTTTAAACACCCTTTTCTTGGTCTTCAAGTACTTCCACAGTTATTTTCTACATCCTTTCAAACTTTTCAAAGGTTTTAGGGAGAAATATTTTAGGATTCCATTACTGATCTCTCATAAGCCATACATAAAAGCAGAGTGAAGCCAGGCTCCTGGTCAGTACTTCCTTTGTGCCATTTTTCCTTTCTTGCTATAGCATCAGCTGAACACTCCTGCTTAGGTGCTGTTTTGTTATGACTCCAAATTTTTTACAGACTTGTTGCTTCCGAGGTTTTCTCATTCAGTTTTCTTCACTGCTTTATCCAGTATTTCTTCCTCAAGAGTATGTAGATATGTACTTGCCTGACAGGGAAAATTTTCTTTTAATAGGATAAATACTCTAAAAATATTTTTTCTTTTTAGTTACTTTTATTTTTCATTTGTCCTAAATCACTGATGGAATTATTATGTAGTACAAGACCAAAGAGCCCTTCTTCTGATGCTGATCCTTTGCTGATTACTTTCTTATGCATGTTCGCTAGCAAATTCTTAATCCAGTTAAAACACGCTTTATTGATATTGTGTAGTGCTATATTTTTAATTAGAATATTGAATGACACTAAGTCAAAAGGCACACAAAAGTTGAAGTATATTATACCTACATCGTTACCTTTGACAATATAACTTGAAATCTCATCAAAGAGTAGAAGTAGGTTTGTTTGGCAAGGCTTATTTTTCACAGAACTATGTTGACTAGCATTAATTATATTCCTGTCTTTTAATAATTTATTAATTGAATCTCTTTTCAGTTTTCCTATTATTCTTCCAGGACTGGTGCTGAACTAAGCAGCCTAGGAGTACATGTGTCACCTACTTGCCTTTACCAGAATACCAATATAAGATTACAGAATCACAGAATGTTAGGGGCTGGAAGGGACCTCAAAAGATCATCCAGTCCAAACCCTCTGTCAGAGCAGGACCATCTTTTTTTTGTTGTTGCTTGTTTTGTTTTTTACAGTCTTTTTTTTTTTTTTTAATTGTACTTATCTCCCTCCTTTCCTCTCCATCTCCTTCCCCCCCGCTTCTTCCTCCTTTTCTTTTCGTCTCCTTTCTTTCCTCTCCATCTTTCTCTTTTCATTTCTGTCACCCTCCTTTTCCTCTCCATCTCCCTTCTTTTAGTACCACCTCTGCTCCTTTCCCACCCCACACTGCATTTCCCCCTTTTTTTTCCCCAAATCCCAGAGCACCTGGACTGTCTTGGAGTTTCCTCCAACCCAAGATGGGACCAGTTTGCCCTCCCTGTCCACTCCCCTTTTTAATCAGCCCAAGGAAAGGCAGAAATCCCAGGAAAGGCAGAAGCCCCAGGAAAGGCAGAAGCCCCAAGCTGTGCCTGACTGGGCAGAGTCGTCCTCCTCTTGTCATCACTGGTGAGTGCCCATGGTGCACACTGGGTGAATGGGAAGGGGACAAAAGTCAGGGGGCCTGGTGGCCACCCAGTTATTCAGGATAGAGGCTTGATGGTCACTCTAACATCACCCATGGGTGCTGGCTGGGCCTCCTTACTTAGGCTGAGCTCCTCTCTCTTTAGCTGCTTCTTTCTGCTCACTTTATGATGAACTGGAAACTCATGGGTATGTGGTGTTGTGTTGTCATAGAATTGTTTGGGTTGGACAAACCCTCCAAGATTATCAAGCCCAACCCAACACCACCATGGCCACCAAACTATGTCCCAAAATGCCATGGCCGCACATCTCTGGAACAGTTCCAGGGATGGTGGGGAAAAAAGAATAATTTTAAAAATTCTTTAAAAATAAAGATGTAGGTCTGCTACTGAGTGGGTATCATTGACAGTGTTCTTAGATTCATATAATGGTTTGGGTTGGAAGACACCTTTAAAATCATCTAGTTTCAGCCCCTCCACCATGGTCAGGGGCACCTTCCACTAGACCACATTGCTCAAGATCTCATCCAGCCGGGCTTTGAACAGCTCCAGGGAGGGGACATCCACAACCTCCCTGTCTACCTGTTTCACCCTCATTGTACTCTACCACCCTCACTGTAAAGAATTTCTTCCCATATCTAGTCTAAACCTACCCTGCTCAAACTTTCATCCATTTTCTCTTGTCCTATCACTACAAGCCCATGAAAAAAAATAATTTGCTTTCTTGTAGGCCCCCTTCAGGTACTATAAGGTCTCCTTGGAACATTCTTTTCTCCAGGCTGAACAGTACCAACTTGCTCAGCCTGTCCCCATAATGGTCCAGCTCCAGCCCTTTGATCATCTTCTTGGCTCTCCTCTGGACATGCTCCAGTTCAATGTCTCTGTTATGCTGAGGGCACCAGTACAGAATGCAATACTCCAGGTGAGGTCTCATGAGAGCAGGCTAGAGAGGGCAGAATGACTTCACTTGTCCTGCTGGTCACACTTCTTTTGATGCAGCCCAGAACACGGTTGGCTTTCTGAGCTGCAAAAGCACAATGCTGGCTCATGTTGGTTTTTTTGTCAACTGATACCCCCAAATCCTTAACTGCAAGATTGGTCATGCCTCCTTTAGGTCTCCTAAATATGTCCACTATCTTACTTTTGACTTGCTAGGTATACTTTTACTAATGGACAAAAGTCTCATCAGCAAATGTGGAAGTAAAACAGTTCATGCAAATAAGGTACTTGAAGATTCTAGTTATACCATTGTGCAATGTATTAGAAATGAAAGCAAAATTAGTGTGAATGTGGGAAAAACAGTTACACAACTCTACCGCAGTTTTACAACATGGTAATCTGAGCTCAAATTAGAAAAAAGCAACTGAAAAAGTTTGAACATGCATCTGTAATTCTGAAAGGCTGTTATGATCTTTGCAGAACCGTATTGTGAGGCATATCACAGAAATAGTTCCACTTGCATTAAGATATTTTCTGGGTTAAAATGTCCATTTTGAAGTGTTAATTCTATTAAAGTTTGTTTTTTTTTTTCTGGTAGAATAAATTATTGAGTTTGGACTGAATGCTCTTGCCTTCCTGCATGCTTGATGTTTCTGGATCTGAATTGGCCTTAATTTTACCATGGTTAAGAAAGTCAGAGAACAGGTGAAAGCAGTGTCTAGGTGGAAGTGGATAATGTATTTACTGTTCGACTTGATGTTGTGCTTCACCCCTCAGATTATGTAAAATATTCAGCATTTAAAATACATAGCCACAACCACTGCAGGAGAATGCCTGGGAAGAGGGCCAGCACTTGATCTGAAATATCTGTCATCTTGTTACACCTTGCACACACAATAGTCAAAAGAGCCTGTATAACTTCAGGAGCACTTTGCAGGAAGGCTTAATTCACTGACTGTTCTGAGACCTAGAGCAGATGTGTCCATAGGACAACTCTAAGTTGTGGGCTGTGTCTGAGGCTTGTCTGAGTCACTGGTGAGGTGGACACTGGGGTCCCTGTTTCTTCTGAAGATTCCCAGAAATCAGACATGTCAGCAAACAAGGTCATTCATTCCACAAAAATAAAAGGAAGTCAGAGAGACATTTAGTACAATTCAGTCTGCTAAGAGCTAGAAACCTTATCAGATCAGCACTGCTTAATTTGTCAGTGACCAGAATCTAGGTTCCATGGAGCCATGAATTCTTGAGTGTTCTACTCTGAAAATAATTTCAGGGCTTTCTTTTAAAGCTGTTCTGCTTTAAACAAATTATTAAATATTAATTGATCCCAAAATAAGGTAACTTCATCTTCAGAGTACTGTGGCAGTAAAGAGTGTGTCATCATCATCATTGCAGGTCCCTGGTCCAAAGAAGCTTTAGTGATTTTATATATGGGAGTAAGATTCAGAGACCCTCACTTTAACATTTCATATCGTTTCTGACAAAATTTTCTCACAGGTTATAGGAACTCCTCAGAAGGTGAGGAATTGGAAAATTGGTCTCCCAGCACTGCTGGAGAATGCTATTCTAGGAAAATATAACAAAATAATGATGTTTTTTCTCTGAGATGTAAAATGTTTTTTGTTTTTTTTGTTTATCAGAACCTAACCCAAAACTTAGATTAATGATACTGATACAATAGTGGTGATCCAGAATCCTAGTGGAGAATAAAGCAGCCATACTCAGTGTCTGACATTGAACTATCTGGTTTTATGGAATTATTCAGTTTGGAGTTTCTGCTTCCTGTTGCACACATGTTGAATGGGAAGTTGTGAAGTTTTAACAACCCTTTCTAATTATTGTGAGCTTGACTTGTAATCCTAATTTTCTTTTAACATAGCATGATTGTTTTCCCCATTTTAATAGACACTACTGTGTATAGGATTCCATCTCTGCTTTGTCTTTTTATAGTAGTTTGACTTTCGAAAATGCTTAACTTTTTATTATTAGCATTGACTACTAGGACTTATTTAGACATATAGACATGATCAAGGACTGCCAATTTAGGTACTTTCTGAAAATCAGGGTATAAGCCTGTTTTTAACCTCAGTGGCTGTCTTGTGTAATGACTGCAACTGGCACAGTAAAGCAGATGGAGAGGATTGCAAAACCATAGCAACAGTTCCCATCATTAAGTTTCCCTGTTTGTTCAGGATAGTGTTGACAGGATCTGAGCACTGAAAGAACATAATAAAAAATCAGTACTTCTGATAAACTTGAGTTTTTACTTAGTCAACAGTTAGCTGATGCTCTTTCACAGATCTTCCCCTTTCCTGGAGGGATTGACCTGTGATGGTTTCGTGAGGAAGTTGGGCTGCACAGATATTTTGGTGTGCAAATAGCAGTCTGAAGTCCAGAGGAAAAAAAAAAAAGTCAGTCCATTGACTTTTCAGCTATCTTGTGGCAGAAACCCCTTCCTTATTTAAAAAAAAAAAAAAAAAATCTAAAATGAGGTAGCATAGGCTTCAGGCACCGCAAATTTCTTGTTTCCCATTTAGTTTGAAGATATGTGGTGTTCTGGATTTCATGCTTCAGGTAGACTAGAATTTCTAAGGTGACAATTCATTGCTCATTTTAGAGTGAGGTGAAATGCAGTAGAATGAGTTTGTAGCCTGTGCAATGATCCCACTCCCATTTATGCCATATGAAGAAGTTGTGTTTTAATGATGTTGATTACAGTACTCTGCAGTGCTGGAAAGAGATTAATTAGTGTAGGCAGTGCAAGGGTCTGAGTAGTGGTCACTTTCTCTGGATTCATTCAGTGACCCTGAAGTCCAGCACAAACATGAAGTGGATGTTTCTGAAACAGCAGCAGGAAACAAGGGTGCACAGGAAACATCTGCTTTGGCCACCACACTGCATTTCACTCAAGATCAATATTCTGGTTAAACAGACACGCAGTAGATTTCATGTCTGGATTCTAGTATACTAATAATGGAAGAAGCTGCTTGAGTGTCGAACTTTCTATACGAGCTTAGGTCTGAAACTGAAAGAGTAAATAGATGCCTAAAGTGTCTGAATGATTTGGGCTGGTTTTACGTGTATCCTTACACAAGATAAATCTGAGCTTAAAGGAATAGCACATTATACACTTTCTAAAGCAAAGATCTCAGTTAAGACAATTAATATTATAATTTAAGTAAATCCCAGGTACACATGTAGTTTTTAAAACCTTGCATATTTTCCTAACATAAAACAGCAGAAAATGTAAACAGTTTATTTAAGATTTTGATCAAATGATATTTTAATGGAATATTATTTAATAACTTTAAGGCTTACATCAAGATAATTAATATTGTATTCATTACTGCATGGCTTAATCTTTTTCATATGCCTAGAAAATTAGATTAAAGAAGCATAATTAAAATAATTCTAGACATGCCACCATAACATGATTAAAAATAAAGTAGGCACTGCAATATTGTACAAAACCACAGCTAATTTAAATGCAAACTCCTTTTATGGGCTATTTATTTCTGCTTATGTATGTTAAGGGAATTAAAAAGGAGTTTGTTTAAAAAGAAGTTTGTTTAAATGACTGAATTTTTTTTTTTTTTTTTTTAGAAAAAAGGATGGCAAAACAAGTCTTGCTGTTATTTAACAAATGATTAATCATGTTTACACAGAGGCCACTTGAGAAAAATTTATTACAAGAAATTTGTGACCAGTCATGCCATAGGAAGAGGAGAAAGCCACAGGGCTAAAATGACAGTAAGGTTTGTGTGTGCAGTGCTCCTCTGGTAGTTAAATTGCTGGAATGTGGCATTGATCTGAAATGAGAGCTGTTTGAAGTATCAACTGTCTTTCTCTGTAATCAAAGGATGGCCCAAAGTTTTGCTCAATTAGTCTTTTCGGCATGACCACTCAGTTTATAAAGTCCAACTCCAAAAGTGATCTCTTCTCAAGAAGGCTGTGCAGTTTGAGAGTAGTGAGCAGTTATCCAGGACTATAGCTTGGGTTTGTTTTGCTGGTTTTTGTTTGTCTGTTTTGGTTTTGGTTTTTTGTTTGTTTATTTTTCAAAAGTATAGCAATGCTTCATTTAACTGACTCTACTTACTATAAGGTGAGCCAAATGTGTGTGTGGGTATGAGTGAATATCTGATGATGTTGATACAATCAACTGAAGTTGATTTGATTACATTTTTCTTTGTACATTTATTTAATCTGTCTAATACAAAAGAGGAAATACTGTGATATTCATATTAGAGTACATTCATGCTTGTAGATTAGGTTGTAATGATTGGTGATTCCAACTCTTAAATGAGAAGAGAAACATGTAGTATACTGCTGTATTTTCTCAGGACCATGTTTACTTCTCTGATTTTTTTTTTTTTTTTATAATTATCGAGGTTGATTCAGCTATGTTAGGGGACAATAGCACACACATAGGAAATGGGTAAGGTCACAAAACTAAAAGAAATTAGGTTTAAGGTTAATGATAATTCTATCTACATGTTGTTAAAGCTGAATCTATTTTGAAGTTTTTAAGTTACTGGTAGCAGTAACTTGAAACTTTAGCAGTTATTTCCATTCCTTCCTAGGTACAAACACACTTGGAAAATCAGTCTAGATACCACATACAACAAAGCCAGAGGCACCAGGTGAAGCAGTACCTGACTCTCGACACCAAGCTGTCCAGCCAGACGCTCTCCCTGTCCCACTCTCACACAATCCAGCCTGTGGGAGTGACCTCCATTTTAAGAAACGGACACATGCCTCCTGTCAGCGACATTGGCACACCAGAGAGCCCTGTTACCAAGCTGCTGGCCCTTGGAGGCGAACACGAAAATGCGGTAGGGAAGGGCTGGTGAAAGGAACGGGGTAGTTCTACAAGAAGATTGCATGACCCACCTTGTATTGGTAGTGAGCAAGAGATGACCTTCTTTACTTCCATGGGGCCTTTGGTTGCAGCAATTGCTCCGTGAATCCTTTTGGGTTATGTGGGTGATTCATTTGAATGCCACCCACTTACTGAGGTTTCTGAATTACTGCCAGTTAAAATGTACTGTTGCATCTTTTTATCAGTGTGTCGTATATTGTTGTACATTTTTTAACATGTACTTTACAATGCAAAACCTTTTTTTTTTTTTTTTTTTTTTTTTCAGATGAAAAGTATTTCTGTCTAAAAGTGCTCTCCTGGCTGCATAACAAAGTTAAATACTGATTGGCTTAAAGATGTAACTGAAGGAATCACTCATTCATTTTTCAGTTAGCTGATATATTTATATATGGGTTATATTGGGTAAATTGGCATAGATATGCTAACTTTAGTGCCACCATTGATTTTAATAGAGGTATAGCTATTATACAATGTCAGATTCTGAGGCAATGTGAGCTGTAGATCATTATGGCCTTTAATACTTCAACGGATTTCAAAAGAGACTACTTAATAGCTAAAAGGGGAATTCCTACAGAAATGAGAAACAGAGATGCTATATCATATCTTGGGCTTTAACAGGACAGAAAAATCTTACAAATACACTGTGACCCATTTGAGTATTTGGATGTTAATGCAGCTAAGCATGAAGGAACTGAAAAAAATAAACCTGACACTTCCTGGGGAGCTCGTCTGGGGCCCCTCCATTTCTTTTGCATTGACAACTGACATTTTATTTCACATTTATGGAGTACTGGACCCACTAGTCTGCAAAAATTACTTTATATAGCCTTTGTGGAGGCTCTGTGGTTGTCTCTGTGGTGGTAAATGCAGTGTGCTGGAACCATTCTCAGACACTTTGGATATCTGGCCAGAAATAACCAGTGCCTGTCTTTGCACCACTCTCTTTGCAAAAACATTGGAATAATTAGTTAGACATTAGAATAACGTCCAAAGAGAAATAGTGACTTTCCCTACATTGAACAGTTTTAATACTCAGCTTGACAGGGTACTGGGCCATCTCATTTAAACTAGGTTCACCTATAAAGGTTGGACCAGATGATCCTTGGGGTCCCTTCCCATCTGACATTCTGTGATTCTGTGTGATTCTGTCCTGGAGAGCAAAGTAGGTGCTTGGAAACCACTCTCCTGTGATATGCCTGGTGATTACTGGGATTGTGATAGTTGGCACTGGTCAAAATCCTCACAAGCATCTTTCCAATTATTTGAATAATCCTGTCCCAGAGTGTCAGGGAGATGACTGTTGGAATATAATTTTCTACTGCGGTTGTGCCCTGTGGTTCAGTATAGGCTATACCAGTAAATAATATTGAGTCAACAAATGGATCAGTTCAGTGAACAGTAGCTGTTTGTGTTGCCTCATTGCTGGCATTTCTTGGCATCCTTTTGGCCCTGACAGCACTTTCCTACGTAACTCTGGGCACAAGTCCTAGGGTAGCATATGTATGTTTTTTAGAGGACAGGAGTGCACACACGAGCTGTGCTGAGCTCGGTGGCCTAAAAGACTCCATTGAAAGGTCCCCAATTTCCTGACTTGTGTGATACTTTCTTTCTTTGCATAGTACCACAAAGTATTCACTGTTTTATTCTAAATAATTAATTAACAATTCCATCAGTTTCAACAGTGTTTGATTCGGATTAGAACAAAAGTGGGATGAAAATTCTGTCTGCAGAAGTATCCAGTGTACTTCCAAACACAACACAAACCTTTGCCTGCAACACCAAATCCTGAGTAACACATGATCTTGCAGAACCACAGGTTCCTCTCAGCTTTCCTGCACCAATGCAACAATACACTGCAGTCACCACACATTTGATGAAGGTGACAGATCACAGTTACAACTTAGCAAATCACTCCTGAGTGATCATCTGATTGTAGTGTTGCAATAAGGGGTTTAAAAAGGAGAATTAGCTGGTGTTTGGGAGGAAAGAAGCAACTTGCTAAACCACAAAATTGTTTTCACAAGAAGTAAAAGATTAATATTGTGTAAAAGTGATTGAGTTATTTGAGTTTCAACACATAATCTTCTGAAATGCATTTGTATTGATGTAATAAATACTCAAGATTAATTCCTATGTATATTCAGAATAACATTGTTTCCATTATTATTTGTAATGATTCATCTTTAAATATTATTTTATCAGATGGAAGAAGTGATTGAAGACATAATCAACATGGAATCAAGTTTTAATGATGAAGGGATAGGGTGTTCTGAAGCTCCTCTATTAATGCAAAGAACTGTAAGTATTTTGTGGAATTTCATCTTACTGTTTATAATAGAAAATGCCATCAAGTGATTCAAGCACACCTTACACTTCAGAGGCTGAAGCAGTACTATCAGTGGACTATTCCTTCTTTTCAGTTGCTTCTGTTTTTGTTAAGAAATATTATGGGAAAGGTTTTCATTGTGGTGCGACAATGCTGTTTTAAGATAGTCTGCGTAGGATTTGGGCTTATTGCTCAAATCCATGTCTAGTGCATAACACACTGGAGATATTAAATCCAATGCAGGACTATAGATAAGAGTCTCTAGACCCCTGAAGGCCTTTTAAATTCCTAAAAAAGTCAAAACTTCTCTGTGTAATAGTTTATATAGCACTCTAGTTTCTACAGCACTCTAGTTTCTACAGTGTCTTGTGCTGCTTCAAGGGTGGGCTCTATTTTTTTGACTTTCATAAAGGCAAGTTACATTTAGACGAATAATTTAAAGGACAAATTTGAGAAATGTAGTTTTTTAGACTAAATGCTTTATTTGAATAAGCATAAGAAACAATTTTGTAACATTTCATTATATGTTATACATGTGAAGTGGAAAGATGGAACTCTTCGGGACACAACAGCACATAGGTTGTCATTATTCATGAAAATACCATATTCGGTTACTGTAGTGCAACACACTTTATAGAAGAGATGGGTTTTGTCTTTTCAATCCTAATTTATCTTGGGAACCATTTGTCCTTGGGGGCTTAAAATGGATACCAATAAAGAGAAACTTCACTCTGGTGAAGGCAGAAGGATTTTCATAAGCTTTGACAGTCCACAAAGTTCATTTCGGAATACAGAATTGGGTACTTGTTCTTAATCACTCACTGGAGGAACACCTTTTTCTGACTACAGAACACATTGGCTACAAAAATACCTTAGGATCTCTTCTCCTCTGTGTTCCCCACTAGATAGTCCAGTGTTAATGCCAATTAATAGCTCCACGAATACTTGGCATTCTCATGCCAGCTACAGAACTAATACATCCAGACTGATTTATATGTATCTCAGTACAGAGCACAGCAAAGAAATGTTTCCTGGGGAGTGAATTAATATTTTGGTTCAAATTAATGAGAGACAGGGGAGGATCCTTTCTGGTGTGGTACTGTGAGATGGTGATGAGAGGCATGAATTCTTGCTTTTGGATTGGACCCATACTCCCTCAACACCTTTTAAAATTGGATGATGTTAATCTATGCTAATTCCAGCCTCATTAGCCTTTATTTTCAGCCATGAAGGACATATCTCTCTAAAATATATTGAATACCCTACTCTTGACAATCAAGAAAATGTGCAACAACTTTTAGGTCTAGGCAGAATCTTAACTTGCAATCATTTGAGATTCCTGCAGTGCTGTGGGCCAGGTAATTGTATTTAGATTTTTGTTTGTGTGTAGGGAATCATGAGGCAAGACAGGTAAGACAAATCTCTGTGCAACAGTCTGGCAAAACAAAGCCTACCTTCAACGAGTTGTGCAAACTGCATGAGTGTGGAAGCAATTAAGCAGTCTCTATGACTCTTCTGTCTTCACTTTTGGCATTGTGTACGCCAAAATATATATGAAAGAAATGGGCATATGGAGGTGATTTCAGGTATTCAGATTATGATTCAAGGTTCTACGGCATTTTCCCAGCAACATCCTAAAGCTGCCTGCAAAATTTTGGCCATAAATTGTGCAACAGAGAAAAATAAAGAGACAAGTAGGGAAAAAAATGTTTAGAACTATTTTTTCAATATTGTTTTAAATAGTGCTGTACTAGGAGATATGATCACAGATGAGAGAACATCTAATTCCCCTCAGAGGAGAAATTTGGTTTGTGCTGTACTTAAAGACCCATTACCTCTTACATACATCTACACAAGATGCCTTCCTATAGTGGCTGCCATCAACATAGTGTGAGATCACAAGTGAGATTGAGTTGCTGTGTATCTGATTTGGTACTTGCTTCCTCTTTATTATTTTCCAGTTTAATGCTTAAGTATTTAAAAAATTTCATCTTCATTTTTTTCTTTCTGTGGCATTGTCTTGAACTTGCCCAAATTGTGCAGAGTAATCTCTCTAAGGTACTGAAAAAGCCTTAGTCTCTTGGGTGCCAGAATGTGCTGTAACGCTTGGGTGTTTTTTTAGCAAAATCTTTCTTGAACACAAATTCATGAAGCCATTTTCTTTTGTTATTTTTCTCAATAGATGGTGGCTGAGATTAGCAGCTTTTCAGTTCTACTTGTTGCGTGCTGCGGAGAATTAGTGTTTGCTTTAGTTAGGTGCACCCATGTACCATTTTAATGACACATTATAAAAAGACATTGAATTCTGTAAGACCACTCATGTGAGTAATTGCTCAGAGGCTCATTGTCTGACCCTGAATTAATGAATTACAGTAATATATTAGTAAAACCAGAGAAGTGAAAACAAGAACAGTTCTCCATCTCTCATTAGAGTAATTACAGCTTGTGAAGAGTGGATTGTCTGGCTTTTATTGTGTTCAAACTCAAATTCATAATTTCTTAAAATGTTCTGGTTTTGGATGACAACTTAAAAGCTGCTCAAAGTAGGGATTCCTGTCTTTCCTTCTATTACTCATTATAGAACGTAATGGTAGAAACCTATATTAAAAAATGTCTTTTTAGAAGTTCACTTAAAATATAATATCAGGTCTTTCCTATATGAAACAAGTCTTAATTCTTCTGAAAGTATTTGTGGCACAGTAACACCTTTGTCCAGAAAATGTAGAGGAAACAAAATGATAACTAGTCTTATGAACTATCATTTGATGATGACTCTTCATGATGGAGAGAGTAAGATTAAATTTAAAAAACCCTTGAAGATTAAACCAACTTACATTCATTTCCCCTTGTCAGAATAATTTAGCTGTATGAAACTGTTTAGCAACAGACAGTAACATGTTTGTCTACATTGTAAGAAATGAATTTATTCTCTAAGTATTGTATTAAAAGCAACAGGTTTATTCCTGAGCTTATAGGAATTGTTAAAAAAAGTGAAACAAGGAAGATGTTTCTAATACGCATAACTGATGTTATGCATATCAGATATTGTGACAGACATCTGAAAATATTTTCTGAGGCATTTACTCTTATTCAAAATCCTCACAGTCTATTCAACATCATGTAGTGAATTTCAAGTTTATTAATGTCCAGATGCTTAGAACTCATGGAATGTAGTTGTACAAGTCTGAATGTAAAGCATATATCACACCATCATTAGAAGTTTATGTCAAGGTCTAAAAGGCTGTGGTCTGTATTCCTTTTTAATATCTGAAAAAGGGAAGTTTAAGAAACACTATATTAAGGCAGATATGGAGAGCACTAGTCACAGAGAAAAGAACTAGAAAAGAACAGAGTTTTAAAAAATAGGATCTCTGTGCTTTTCGGAGTGTTATTTGATGGCGTGTGACCTGGTGAACCTCTACTTGTTATTAAGCACTGTTTTGTTTTGCTAATGTATGTATATAGCCCTAGGACTGACCAGAAAACCCATTAATTTGGCAAGTAGAGTGGTAATCTCTGTGAAAACATTTGGTATTTTACCAGTATTGTCATTCGGAAAAAGCTGCCATAGCCCAGATAACCACTGCACAGCTTCTGGGATAATGTCCAGTACTTGACATGCAGTCCACTAAAACTTATGTCAAAAGTATGAGGAGATTGACTGTCTTGGAATGTGAATAAAATGAAAGGATATTAACGTTTTCCAAGGCTTCTCTTGCACCATACTACAGGGGAATGCCAGGAAAGTAATTTTATTTTGTGAACACTTTCAGAGACTTCAATTTGTTTTCCATTCGGGTTCACAAGAAAACAAGAGCTATCAGAAGTATTCTTACGGAAACCTGAGGACAGAGGTTCTGTATCAATTACTTGGCTGTTGGTGAGAGCTAAGGAGTAGTGCAGAGCAGTGCTTGGGGCCAAGCCCTGGAATAAAAATGTGCTTCAAAACTTACCAGCAGTGGCTCAGCTGACGATAAGTTGAATCGGCTGGGCTCACTGTTGCTGGCATAGCAGATATTGAATGACTAAACAAAATGGAGCGTTTCTTTTGAGATGCTTTGGAGAAAATGGAAAACTTCACAATAAAATCTTTTCGCTGAGTTGTCACCATGTCCAATACCAAATTAAAAAAAAGAAAAGAAAGTTGATTTATTTGTAATATTTAAGAAATATTTTACTTAATTATTCTCTTAAATAAGCACGCCATAAGGAATGTTTCCTGAAAGCAATGGCTTCTAACTGGAAGTACAGATATTATTCTTATATATGAATAAGTGAAGAATTATTCTCACTCAGGGAATAGAAAGATATTGGTAGCCTTAGATAAAGCTGGAGTTAAAACTTAAGTTATATTTAAAAAAAAAAAAAAAATCTCCAAAATAGTTTCCAATACGGCTCTTCCCTTTAAAAGAAAGAAATATTTAAAGATGTGAAGCAGCATTAGCTCCTCCAACAGCTCCAGCTCCAAGTGCATACTGAAATCATTATGGTGTCCCTAGTGCTTTGAAGTTCACATCACCTCAGCTATCACAAACAATGAATCTGTTGGCAACTGTGTCTGTCCGTGAAGGTAGCCAAAGTTCTCCACTCCGCCTTTGACTCTCACTCGATGGATGTGATATTTCTACGGAGAAGATTCGAATCACCAACAGAGGGCGAAACAAAAGGCTGTGGGCACGCAGAAACGCAGGGGCTTTGCTAGCCGTTAGATGGCAGGGCTGAGCTGGGGTGAGGGGAGGGGGGCAGCCGGCCGTGGGGAACAGTGGCAGAATGGGGAGCACAGTGCTGTGAAGAGCAATTGTCTCGCAGTGGATCACTTCCTGCGGGAATTTTCCGAGGCTTCACTTGCATGATTTCGTTTCATACACTTATACAATTGCTTATTTCAAAGTCAAGTCAGTCGGGATTGCTCTGTTTCTGTCACTCTTGCAGGAGAACACCTTACAGAGACAATCTTCAATTAGCTGTGGCTCATTTGTATTTGTTGAACTTCTTTGATACTGAAAAAAGTTTGTGTTGTGAGGTAGAGCTTAGTTCAGGACTAGACAAGATAGATGTTTTCTTTCTCTAATTTTTATCTCTCTGTTAATTACAGCTAGTATAAAGTTCTGATTAAATCTATTAAGTTGGCATTTGATTTTATAGAGATAGTATTAATAAAGCACAGTGTAAAATCTCTCTGCTATTACAAGGTCTTTCAGGTCACAGTTTCTTATCATGGCATTAATAATTTGTGTTGTAATAGTTTATATTCGCATCAACTATTTGTCAAATAATGTTTAGTATTGAAAAAAAAAAAAAAAAAGCTGCTGTGTTTCTCATTACCAGAAATCACAAAAAAAAAAAAAAAAAAAAAAAAAAAAAAAGGAGGGGCCCCTCTNNNNAAAAAAAAAAAATCAGGTATGGATCCTCTGAAGTATTTTATTCAATAATTGCTGTGATTATTCAATCATGAAGTAAGAGGTGCAAATAGTGCTGCTGATCTAGGCAGCCCCCTACTGTATAATCATGCCTATTTTTTTATTTCATGAATAGCGCTGTCATTTGGTGACCTTTATAAGTTTATAAAATCTGCTAAAATAATTTTAGAGAAAGGGTCAGAGTAAACATTAACAACATAATTTGCTTAGGTTGGGTAACTTGAAAAGGCTGCGTAACATCAATGAAAATGCTTTGTCAATCACATTCTAGACTAGGTTAGACTTAAAGTCCAAGGAAGAATCAAAGTTCACCTAAGCATATAAACTTGTGTCTACCAGTCCCTGGTATCACTTCCAAGTTTAACAAAAAGGAAAAATGAAGGAGAAGGAACAGTTGGTAGCTTTTGAGGAAATAATAGACTCCTCAAAAATAAAACTGGTGAGCAAATGTTTTCTTTGTCTTTTTTTCAACTGCATAAAGGTGTTAGATAGAAAATCATGTCTTTCAGTTGCAGAGAATTAACAATGAAATGCACAAACTGTGAACTCCTCAGGCTTGTTCTCTGCAACTGGAAGTGTCTTGCTGTCACTGGTGCTGCTGTTTTGAATGTCATACAGATACCATATGGAAATTTGTTCTCAGTATTTCACACAAAATTGTAGTTTGAGGCTGAAATGGGCTCTTTTGCCTGCTCTCAGTACTCCAAATAGATTGGATATGAGCGTTTGCAATTTACCTTACGCTGTAAAAAAGGTCTTCATAGGATAGAGAATTCAATTCTTTAGGTCAGGAAAAGAACTGTAGCTCACTTTTACACAGCTCCAGTATTCAAAAGATGTGTAAAATGCTTGAATAGCTTGGTTCTGTCTTGTAATGCTATAATAGTACAATGTCTAATAACCATTCTCTATTTAGGATAGACCTCTCTGCCTGAAGGTAGCCAGAAGACTCGAACCAGAGTAAATTGTTTCATAACTATGAAATGAAGGAAAAGGTCATAATTTTCCTCTTTGGTTTTCTTTTTTTTTTTAGAAACGTAACTAGACATCAATTGAATTATTATTCTAAAATATAAAATACTTTTTTATTTTTTTAAATAGAAGAATCTCTTATAAACATCCTCATCTCAAAAAGAGGTTAATGTACATTGAATAGAGTTAAGAGAAAATGATAGAGAACACAAGTTTCTTGTTCTCTTAATATGCACTCCTATGAAGCAGGTCTGCAAGCAAATTCCTGCTGTTTCGAGCAGGCAGATTTTGTCCTATCCAAAAGCAATGATGCACAGCCTCTGCTGCATATCTTGCATTGTCTATATACAACACCTGAAATTCTTAATATATGGCAAATAATAGAGACAGTTGCATTAAGCACCTCGAGGTCTGTAGCGTACAGGCTGTGATCACTTTTGGAACTAAACTTTAATTGTCAGTACTAGTTACAGAGGTTGAATTAAAATCTTGTGAGCTCAGAGACAAAAGCAGCGGCCACTTACTTTGTTCTCCAGTCCTAGAGAAGCATTTTAATACAAGGTAAAGCTAATTTGTCAAAAATACAGTGGTGGCTTGAAGGCTATTTTGAGAAATAAACTCCTGAAAGTTAACACTGTTTTTCTTAGTACCTCTTCTCCATCAGCCAAGACCTTCTACGACATTTACTAATCCTGTACAATAGTTTATGAAGTAGTTAACTATGCATTTATATTTGCACTAAAAATAAATGCTTGTGAATTTATCTGAAATCAACTGCTATAGAAAGGAATTCCATGGAAAACAAAACCTGGCATGGCACATGCTCATCCATCTGAATGCACTACATCATGAAAATATTACTGTAATGGATTCAGATGCTTGGGTGATATGTGAAAATGTAGGAGGACATAATGTAAAGCACATAATGAAATCATAAAATGTGTAATATAAATACAGGTAATAGAGATGGTAATATTTATAATAAGAGAAAATGTTCCATATTCTAATCCCGAAAAAAAAAAAAAATCTTTTTTTTTTTTCCTCTTATTTAGATGACATTTTGTCATTGCTTTCAAGTTGCCTGATTTGATACATATATTTAAATTTAGTAGCCAAAGAAGAAGAAGTTGGATGGAGCCAGGAATTAGTGAATTCTCTGGTTTTACTAGTGAAAGTATCTTAGTAAAACATGTAACAGAACTGTTATGTGGTTTTCATCTTTGGGTTTAAATACTTGGAGATTAATGGGGCAGTAGTACAGTGACATTTGATTTCCAGCTGTAAGTTAGTTGATGGTGGTATCACAACATCACTTCACTTTTCTTCTGTGTCTCTTATGTTAGTTTTGCAACCAGAAAAGATGAGAACAGCTAAAAACCTATAATTAAGACATGATGACTGAAAGAATAGAACTGTCCTGTAAAAGGCTGATTCTCCAGAAAATTAATTTGCTTGGTCATATTTTTGTAGACAATGGACTTCAATGTATATGACCAGGACAGGAATGTACTGTAACAGGTAATATAAGCAGAGTTCATTTTTATCTAATGAATAATGAACCAGCTTGATGATCATTATTTGAAGATAAAAAATGAACCAGTTTTCATGCATAATATATAATATGTAATATAATATATCTGAACATTAAGTCCCTGGTCTAAAAGCGTGTAGTTACAAACTGTGTTAAATATAAATATAGAAGGAGATACAGTTTGTTCAAAGGAAAACAAGTCTGAAAGGTGAAGCATTTCCTTTTCTGTTGTTCTCTGTAGATAATGAAAACAGGAACTGGAAAATGTGGGTAATATTTATTACTAGGGATCATCTATTTTCAAACAGAAGTATTTCATATTGCAACTACAAAAGAGCCTTGAAATTCCTTCTCTGTTTATTCACTGCAGATAAATAAAACTTTTTTTCCACTTTGAAGTTCACTTCAAAATATGCACTGAATTTGGCAAAATGGTGAACTGTTTAATAGCTGTGTAATAATTCAGTCATCACAAATCCATTTTCTAAATAGTAATATCTGGTATATTAAGATTTTCCAGTCTTTGAAAAGGAGAAAAGTGGGGTTGTTCTTGTATGTTCAATGTGTGTTCCAGTAAATTCTGACTTTTCATCTAATTCAAGGGTCTGTACAGGGCAACAACTGCTCTGAATGTATGCTATACTTCCGATATGGTGGGAAATTGTAGAATCACCAGGGTTGGAAGGGACCAGTAGAGGTCATCTAGTCCAACTCCCCCTGAAGTAAGCAGGGACAACCTCAACTATATCAGGTCATCCAAAGCCCTGTCGAGCCTCACCTGGTGTGTCTACAGGGCTGGGGGCTCAATCACCACTCTGGGCATCATCTTCCAGTGCTCAGCATCCTCATTGTAGATATCTTTTTCCTAACATCCAATCCAAATCTCCTCTTCTTTTATTTAAAATCGTTGCCCCTTGTCCTATCGCTGCAAGCCTTTGCAAAGAGTCCCATTCCTGCTTTCATTCAGGCCTACTTCAGGTACTGAAAGATGGCAATTAGTTCTCCCCAGAGCCTTCTCTTCTACAGGCTGACCAACCCAAGCTCCTTCATCCTGTCCTAGTAGCAGAGGTGTTTGAGCCCTCTGATCATTTTCATGGCCTTCATCTGGACCTGCTCCATCAGGTCCATATCCTTCCTTTATTGAGGGCTCTGGCACTGGACGCAGTACTCCAGGTGTGGTCTGACCAGACCAGAGTGTAGCAATGTAGACACACTTGGTGGAAAAACAGGGTAGCAAAGGAAGTTTCAGCTAGCAAGACTATTCCTGCAGCTTTCTCCCCACTTGCCCTCCTTTTGAAGGCTCTTTGGGCCTTGGTAGAATTAAGACCTCTGAAACAAGCAGTCTGGTCCTGACTTTTTTATTTTGTGGGGACATCTTGACCCTTCTGATCATATGCTTGGATTTGTGAATGTGACATTGTAGAAATTCCACCCTTGGAGAAATACTGTTTATTCTTGAGAATAAGCAGTTAATTGCTTTGACCTGTCAGAATAGTGCAGATGCCTTTGGTGGAAAGCTCTTGTAATCCAAGAATTCAGCTATTTTAGATGCGTAGAACATGTAAGATGTCTGCTCTTTAAAAATCCTTCACTTCCACAGCTAGTGACATCTTATCTTTTTGGGTGAATAGTGGGTTGTTTGCCCCTGGATTTAGTCTTTCTACCTAGTCCTGCATATCCAGAGTTGGTTGATTGTACCCTTATTTTATGAATGCATATTAGTAAAATGAAGTACAGGATTCTCTTCAGGTGAATAGGCAAACTAAAGACATGATAAGAAGGGTGTTGTTTATAAGGAGGTATCTCTAAAGCATCCCAAGAACAAATCCTCAACCTCAGTTTATTTAATATTCTCAGTAATAACCTTGGTACAAAAAATACTTTTATGCTAATGAAATTTACTGGGGTAGTAAAAGTAAAAAGCATTGCCAATACAAAAGAGGATGAGGATATAATAGAGGAAGACTCATATGACTGTGTGACAGAATAGTCTAAATGGAAGGAATGTAATAGTACTGAGTGCAAGGTCATTCATTTAAATACTAATAACAGGAATGTCTGCAGTAAGCTGAGAGCTCATTAACTGAAGATGACAGAGAAAGATCTGGTTACATTAGTTACTCAGAGGATGGCTATAAGCCATCAAAAGGAGATAAATATGGTCTTAGGATCCATCATGAGAGAGACTTCCAAGAGACACAAGGAAATACTCACTGCAGAATTCAGTGGCTGCAAAACTTTTTAAATCCTGTAGACAAATAAAGGTATCCACCCTTCAGAAAAAAAACTGCTTCAAAGTGGGAAAGGCAGAGAGAGGTCTTTTAGGATATATTGTAACATGACAAGTCTGGCTAAAGAACTGATGGCCTGTTCAACTTAGCAAACCAATAATCACACAAGGATCTCAAGCAATTCACTAGATAAGTAAATTGCTTATAAGTTAAAGAAACACATACACAAAAAACCCCAAAACCAAACCACCACCACCAACAACAAAAAACCCACAAAAATTACATAGTAATTCAAATAAATAATTACAATCATTCAACTTTTAGAACATACTCCAAATAAAAACATTGAAGATGTGAAACCTAACTGATTTTAGACAGGGCATTAATGTTTTATGAAATTACTTATGTGATGATATGCTAAATGAACTAAATATCCAGGAAATGGTTAGTCCACCTAGTCCAGACTGGGTGTTACCACATTCAGCAGAATTTTTAAATTTAAAAAAAAATCTAGCTTTAGCTGATTTTGGAAGCGTGTTGGGCTGTTATTTTCTAGTTATGAGACACTGATTCTCGTAGAACCATGCCGCTTAAAGTCTTGAATGTAACTGTAAGACAGACATATAATGCAGAAATTAGCCAAAAAGGAAAAATACTTAAACAGTATGTGATCATGTCAATGAACACTGTCATGACATAGAGCTGTCTAGGGACTACAGGTAAACAGGTACAGACAACCCATGTTAAGAATTCTTCTTCATATTAAGAATTCTTCCTTTTCATTCCCAGAAATTATGGAATTATTTGTTTGGTTTAAGACTCCATTGAAGTAACATGATATTTTCCAATAGCAGCCATACTATGGGATTTGGAATGCCACATTATTTGCCTTAATGAGGCAATGGTTTTCCTGGCTTAGTAATGTTTTCTGTTAAAAAAAAAAAACAAAACACACACACAAAAAAAAAAAACCCCAAACCAAAACAACAACAATAATTTGTTCTTAGACACTGCAAACTGTGATCACAACTGCCTGTTGCTAGACATCCATGCAATTAACTCCTAATACCTGTCATACAATCCTCCCTGCACAGCAGTTCAGACTCAAATATTGAATATAACAAATTTCTCTGCATGAGACCTGTACAGTGATTGTCTTGGACACTGTTAGCAAAGACAGTCACAGACTCTTGTGAGGTGCTATTAAGCTGAAGCCAGGCACTCTCACTCAGCTACTTCAGCTGAAGGTTTCTTTTATAATTGGTCTAAGCTTCGAAGTTGAGCATGTTTCACGACTGAGATCTATGAATGGAAATTCTTATGTTCCAGTCTTTGCACACAGGCATGGAAGATCCATGACACTTCATACAAAAGAAGGAACGTTAACCCCAGTGTCCTTGCCAAATGTTAACTTTGTTAATTACAGCCTGCTTTCTTTAATTCTTGGAGTTTTAGTTAGATGTGGTATTATTCTCTTCCTATACCACATTGTCACTGGTTATTCCCACTTAACCATTTACTATGTTAAAGATTGTTATCCTTCTGTCTAAAAATTGCTGTATTTAAGAAGCAAGAAAACTTGGTAATTTAATAGTGTTATTTTTAATATGTATATATTAATCCCCCTTGAGTCACTTGCATCTAAATTCTCAGATGCACATATATAAATATGTGTCATTAATGGAAACATTGGCAGTTATGTGACTTACAAGGACTTCTCAGAAAAGCACAGATGTAAACCACTGTAGCTTGTGACACCTGCAGAGTAAATACACTATTTCTTGAGACATATGAATTTTCATACCCAAATGTCTGTGTTTCCACATCTCTAAACTAAAAGCAAGAACATAATTTTGATGCAAAGTAATCATCTGGAGTTTTAAATTGCTTTCAGAATCATCAGATTTAAAAGTGCTGTATAATTTTAGGATTATCATGATATATGTATCATATCATTATGCCATTGCAAATGATTTGTACTTTTAGTAAGACTGCACTGGATTTTGCTAAGATTATGTCAATGTATATATTTATCTTGTAATGTAGAAATGATTGCTGTTTGAAGCCTCAATACTGCAAAAACTTTCCCCGCTTAAACTACATTCTAAGAAATAAATTGCATTACAGTGTTATGGTAGGTTGGGAGTTGGCCCCCCCACACTAGATTAACCAGAGTAACTCAGCTGGCTGGAAGTTAAGGAACAAAATTATATTTACAGTGTGAAAAAATATACAAGCATATATACACAACTATATACAATTATATACAAGTTAAAAGTAATACAGAAATTCAAAACCCCTCCCAAACAGCAGAACCACTCAGGAGGGCTCCAAATGGACTTCCCTCCTTATTCCCACTCTCCTCCCCTATCTCAGAGGGCTGACATGCAGGATGAGATGCCAGATAAGGAGTTAAAAGAAGAGTGATTATTTTGAGTTATACAGATCCAGGCAAAGGAATTAGTGAAGGAAACAGCAGCCAGACAGAGACTGAATGAGTTTTTTATGTTTCTTGCTTTTATATCTGTCAGCAGAACCTGTGAGTGATATAGACATCACTATTCTTTTCTTTTCAAAGTAAATGATCTAATTTCTCTCATTAAAATATTCTGATTAGACTCAAACCAACACAGGTGTACAGAGCTTCAGCATATATCCAAAGAACTAGATTTATCTTGAAATATAATTTATTATACTGTGCTATATATTTGAATTTAGTAATTTAAAAATCAGTTATTTCTCAGGTGCCTACACTTCTAGAAGAGCTTTCTGCTTTGACAGACAG
>VWZI01000286.1:50504-92040 GCA_013396835.1 Psilopogon haemacephalus | reverse complement strand
AAGGTTTTTTCTTTTGAAAAAAAAAAAAAAAAAAAAAAAAAAAAAAAAAGTTGTATGAAACATAGCTGATTTCAGTTTTAAGACAACATTAGTAAGGAATTGCCTTGGGAGTTTCCATGCTTGATACCAGTGCAGGACGAATTCAAACAGAGAGCTTTGAAAACATTGTTTGATACATTTTTATCTTCAGAATTTTTAAGCTTCCCCATAATGAGAAATATGAATGTTTAGAATTAGGTCCAGTGTGATTTACTTTAATGTTCTTATGTGGGTTTTAAGATAAGAGTCTACTTGGAAATTCTCATATTAGGAGCATAGTGAACTTTTTTGAGAAGGTACTTGTGGAAAGCCTGCAACAGTCACACCAGTCATTTTTTAGAGTCAAGAAGAAACAGAGGTGATTCAGTTCACTCTATTGTCCAAGACAGGTTGGATTAATCACTTTCTATTTCTTCTCCTGACATTGAGAGTTATTCCTTGCACACTAATTCATATCAAAATTTTCCATGTGTCACTATTTCTGTAGGAATGAAGAAACTATTAAAAGTAGTCTAATTTGCTGGTGCCGTATACCCACTTTTTTCTACTCTAAGTCTGCAAAAGCTGTGCTGGCTAACTAAATATTGAGTGCGTCAAAGGGAGATCAACAATGGCTCTATCCACAAAAAAGCCACTAATCCATCATAATGACCCCATTACCTGTTGTAATGGCCCCATGTACTTGATTTCTGCTCAATGCATCTGAAGCAAAAGACAGTTGACAGTGCTGGCTCATCTTTCAGCATATAGGGATGGCCTATTCCTTCTTGAATAATGTGCAGCCTTCCTGACTCTTTTGCTCTTCAGGACTGTCTCCTGAGGGACTGTCAACCAATCTACTAAACAGGCCCTCCAAATGTCCAAGGTATCAGTTGTGCTGACTCTCCTTACTTCTCCAAGAACCAAAAACTCTGTCATTTCATGAGCATTTCATGCTCAAGATGGCCTCCAAACATCACATCATCCACAGATTCTTCTCCTTTTGCAAACAATGGTTCCATTAGGGTGTCTTTCCTAACTGGCACCCTCAACAGTTTTGTCAAGAAATTATCTTCCACACATTCCAGGAGCCTCCTAAACTGTTCTCTCTGCTGTATTATATTTGCAGAAGACATCTGATAAGTTGAATTCATCCATGTGAAAAAGGACTAGCCATTGTGAGATGCCTTCCAGAGACTTGTACCATATTTAATTTGTCTCTTCATCCTGGTTGGGTGGTCTATAACAGAATCCTACCAAGATACCTGCCTTCTTGGCCTTCCCTTTGATTCTTACTAATAAACACTTGACCCTATCACCACCATCATTAAGCTCTAGAAAGTCAAAACACTCCTAACATACAAGACTGCATCCACCTCCTCTCCTTCCTTGCCTATTCCTTCTGGACTAAGACATATGTGGATTATTCTAATTAGTGAGGTTATAGGGTTGCAGCTACCAGTATGTGAATGACTTGGGTTTGGATTTCATTTTCATTATCTCTTTGTGAAGTTATGACTCTGTTTTCCTAATACCTGATGAAACTTTCCAAGCAATGAGGGGAAAAATGANTGTTCCAGTGCCTCACCACCCTCACTGTGAAGAATTTCTTCCTAACATCCCGTTCAAATCTCCCCTCCGCCAGTTTGAACCCATTCCCCCTCGTCCTGTCATTACAAGACCTTGTGAACAGCCCCTCCCCAGCCCTCCTGTAGGGGAAAAATGCTGGAGATGATCTCAGTGGAACAAAGATGACATGGGACATCTAAGAAAATATTTCCTGCCTTTTGCTGCTTGATAGAAGCATCGGTGCAGCTGGATACAGGCCATGGACAGATAATCGCATGCAGCCCTAGCTGTGTGGAATTACACCTTCCCAGAGGTTCTGCTGAGGGAAGAAGACGTATGAACTCTTACCGCTCCAATCAACAGCAGTTGAGTTACATGGAAGTACCTTCATCATCTGTGTAAACAAATCCAGCTGAAATGTTTAGGTGTGGATTCAAGTGGAGTTTGCTCATATTCATTTCTGCACTTTTCAAGTGTGTTAGTATTATTTTTTCATCACTAGTTTAACTGGCCATTCAGGGCCTCTTCTCTTGTATTTGGGCCTTGTTGTTCAAGTTTGCACTTTTATGGGTAGACTACAGAAATTTAAATAATTTTTGAGGATAAAAATAAATTATTGGTTGAAAATTAGAAGTATCTTGTGTTTGTGGGGAACTGTGATTTACAGTTCTGATTTTGTTTGTTGACTGTATTGATAACCTTTTAAATGAAAAAGTTTACCACCAGTTTCATGCAAGTTATTGAACTTGGGTACACAACTGTGTGAAATATGTAAACTGCAGTAAATACACACTTCTCATTTGTTATTTATTAGATTATATTATTTTCAGTTATTAGCATTTCCTAGCATATACAAAACTAGTAGCCTAAACTGTAAAGGAGCCTTATCCAAGGTCCACTGGTAGGAGTCACACAAACTCTCAATTTTTTTATGTAATTCTGTTCTTATATCATTTCAATAAGTCAGATTCATTTGGATGATTGTAGGAGGTAATTAAATATGTCTAGGACTAATATGAGTTCAATCTTGTAATATTGCTCTGCTATCCCTGGAATAAAGAAAATGCAAGGGTAGAGCTGCAGTGAATTCTGTAGTACTTGTCCGTTTACCACTCTGGAATGAAACAAAGGTGCTTAACTTGTGAATGTGCTTAGCATTCAAATCCTGTATATTAAACTTAGCTTGTTCTTGAGCAATAATCAACTGAATTCCAAACATTCTTTTAAAAAGTAATTTTCATTGAGAGATCAAATATGTAAGCAGATTTTTAAAAGTGACTTAGTGTTGTGATTTCTAATGGTATTTAAAATTGTCAGTTCCTCTAAGTAATAAACTGCTTTTAAAATGAAAATGTCATTTATGAGCATTCAAAAAGAATCCTGGTTGCTTTATTTCATTTTAAGTTATGTAACTGGGAGAATTTAATCTAAGCTAAATTCTCAGATAATTTAGTAAAGTTATTAATTAATCTAGTAAAATAATTATTTTAAATAAAACTTCTTAAAAAATTCAGATTCCATATAAAAATATAGGAAACACTGCCATTCAAAATAACTTTTCATGAATCTCACTGTCTACAAGATGAGAAATGATCAGTTTAAAAAAAGACACTTCCCACCAGACATATGATTGGTGACTCAGTGATCTGTCTAAAAAATTCCAGTGTTGTAGGATACATGAGTGCAGATCTGTAAAAACATGTTTTCTTGTCTATGAAAAGAGTTTTCTAAAAATAACTCTTAATTTCCTTTAGTGTTTCTTTTTATGTTGCCAGTAGTTTGTTTTTTTTTTCCCCACCTTAGTTAAGTGGACCCAAATTCAATTTTTAAGTCCTTGCATGTTGGGAAAAAACAAAACAAAACAAAACACCAACTTTACATATATGATAGAAGTGATATGTGATAGTCTTCTAATGCATTAAGAATGCAGAACTACTTTGACTCCTCTCATATGGCTGTTTTCATGTCAACATGAAAAAATGTGTAAGATAACACTGAAATATTGGTTATACTGTCAGTGAAACTGAGCAAAGGCTGAACTGTTCACTAAATTTTTACATATCTCACAGTTATTTCAAATATGAAAAATTATTCAATCAAAAGTAATATTTGAGTAATTGTCTGGAATCCTTAGAAACATATTTTAGTCTTCTCTTTAAGTGCATTATATGTTACATGACAAACTTATAAGGATAATGGTATACATGGTTGTATATGGTACGCATGTTAAAACCTTTAGGTTATCAGATATATCCTAACAACAGCAAGGTTTCTTTCCTTAAAGCATATTGATGTTCTGCCCCTTCTAATTTTAACTATTGCATCTAACTCGGTCACTGAATCTTTACACTGCTAAACCAGGTGCAGTATGAAATATCAAGTGATGCAGTAAAAAAAAAAAAAAAAATCACTGGAGAATAGGTGAAACTCAGTAAGGTTATTTTTGCTTTCAACCTAATTCATGTTTGAAGCGCAGTTGTGGTAATCCTGTTATTGGAAAATACAGTATAGAAGTAATTGAAAAACAGACACTGGGGGCCATATCCTACAATCAGTCTCATCTGAAACCCATATAAATGTCATTTAGAAAGCTGCTTGTGGAACAGTGGAAGACTGTAACCCCTCACTTTCAATCAATTTTACTTAATATTACATAACATTATAAACTTTCCCTTTAGACACAGACAGATCCTCCTAAAGTACACCAGGCTCATATTCAAATAAGTTTTTCTCTTTGTACTTATATTTTAAAAAATCTCTTAAGTTTTGAACTTATTTAAACTTTTTTTTTTTTTTTTTTTAATATTCCTCTTTCTTCCCATATCCCTTAAGCTATCTAGCAGTATTTTGGATATATATAACAGTGACCAGGGAACGGCACCAGCTAATATGGGTCTCACAAATGCTTCTTGCCCAGCAAATCTGCCAGTAAAAAGGGAACTCACAGGTAAAAGAACTCTCAGCTTTTAGTGTTTTGTAATTGCAGAAGTGATGGTGTTTCTTTTAAAAGCTGAATAAATCTTAGCCATGTAATAGATGTCCATAATTAAATTCCTGAGAATTTTGCAGTTTTTAGTTTAATTTAAGGAGAAAAAGAAAAGCCAAGGAGAAAAGTTCTGTTTCTGTTCTCCTCTTTAGCAATTCAGAAGGCATGTTCACGTCTTGATTTTTTTAATGAAAACCATGATTCTAAAAAAAAACTAATTATTTTAGGAAACAGTGGATTCTTCCACATGTTGGCTCCTGACCAATGATATAAATAAATTATCATCCATTAGATTTGTTCCAGGGTAGAAAAAGTGGTTCTTTTAGAACCTTACAATAAGGCTATTCGAGGTAAATCTATATGAGTAGATTAAGAACTTTAGAAGTTACATTCGATTAATCCAAAGAATGTTAACAGCTATGTACAGTTTATTAGTATCACTCAGAGGAAACAGTGAGTTTGTTGAGTACCTTACAAATCTGATTAACTCTTGCATTATGGGATATACAAATCCATATCCACATTAGTATATTGTAAGTTTATCCCAATGCAAATTGGAGAAAAATACCCCTCCATGGCATTTCTATGTTCTTAAATAAAAAAATGCACAATACAAAAATCTCAAGAAACCTGCCAGATTTGATCAAAATATAGTGCTGATACACTATAGATTTTCTTATGATCTTGTTTAATAATAAAAAGAGTAATGAAGTAGAAACTCTACAGGTCTGATCTTGATCACAAAAGGCCATTTTGAACAAGGAAAGTACTGAATTACAACTTAAGGACTGTTTTAATAAATGTTGCTTTCTGTCAGAAGCAGATACACGAGCAATGGCAAAGGAGAGACAAAAAAAGGATAACCACAATCTCAGTAAGTATATGTTCATCTTCCATCTCATTCAAAGGAAAGTATGGGTAATGCAAAACCAATATACAGTAGCTACCACATCTCTTTTTGTGGATCAGCATCTTGCTAGAGTAATAAAAAAATAACTGAACTGTCTACAAACACAGAGCTTTCTTCTCTAAAACTGATTTTTGTCTTTGACATTTGTCTTTCAAAACACTTTGCATATTGTAATTGATTTCTTTCTATATCATCTTCTGCTATAGTGATTTTATTCTACATGCATCCTGCACACTTTATGTTGTCTCTGAGAATTACAGTGAAAAACAGATAAGAAAGTATGCAGATGATGAAAAAAGCAGCAGTGAAAATCCAGTTTTCACACCTTACTGAAGCACCCAAGTGAGAGGGTGTATCTTTCTATAAGCGATGGGAAGAAAAAGAGAAGAATTTACAGAGAATATCAGACAGCTTCTAAACTCTAGTTAAGCACATAAAGTTGTGGCAATTGTATGTCACAGGGCAGGACTGACTGAGGCTCATGGTGTTCTGACACTGCTGCAATACATAAGCTTTCTAACCTCTGTAGGCTGGGATATACTTCCATTTCTTTTATGAAGAACAGTGCATGTGAAGATATTAGGCATTTCAGTTCTAGAGGAGGCTTAAAGTATAATGAAATTAATAGCTCAGTGCCTAAATAGTAAACTTATAAAAATAAACTTTTCAATGTATCTAGAATAGAAAAAAATATTCCTGAATGTATATTGCCTATAAAATTAGGCATTTTTTTGGCTTTAAAGAGTTATTTGAAACAAAAAAACCCTAAAGGATTCTTTTTGGAAAGGGTTGTCTAAAGCAGTGACATTTTGCAGTTTTTCTTAGGGGTCCCTTCCAACTTGACATGTTAATATGATTCTATAAATTTAAACCTAAAATAGTAATTACTTAATAGCTACTATTTATATCTTTGTTCTCACGTTTATATCTTGGTTCTCTGGCAATTCTGATAATCTTAGAAAGCTTTATGGCTTTACTAACATGAAATTATTTACCTGGAAGTATAACATCCACTGGTACATTGTGCTAGCCATCACTGCGGACAAATTACTGCTACTTAGACTTTCCAGAAGGCATCCTTATTTTTGTTTGTACATTTTTTGTGAATTACAGACAGACCGTGTATATTTTTATGCTTGTTGCTAACACCTTCTCTGAAACACAACTGCAGCAGCAGTCATTCTTGCTTGAGCACGAATGGGGAGTTTTTGCTAGACTAGAAAATACAGTGAGCCGGAATTGTTGGAAACAGCAAGGCGAAAAATGCGTACATCCACATGTTAGGGGTATCAGGTCTTACTGTTGCCTTAATTGTTTGGGGCTTTTTTGTCTCTGAAATCATCCTTTTGGAAACACAGAAGACATGTCTGAGAGCTGTCCCTCACCAATGTGCTGAAGATTATATGCCTGGACGATAGCTTACAGACATGCAACATCTCTTCTAGTTTGTCTCCAAGCGAATATTTTAGAGGTCAGAGTCCCTCTTGAGATAGCTCCACTTTCTGATGCCTTGGACATATTAATGCATTTCATACAAAGCCTTTATTAGTGTTTCAGGTTAAATTTAAGTCCCTCTTTTACAGAAATGTTCTTATACCTTCTCACACATAGGAGGAATTAGAGAAAAAAAATCCCTTTGAAAGGTTAGATTCCTTTTGAAAGGTTAGATCCCCTTTGAAAGGTTAGATCCCCAATGAAGCCATGATAAAGGATTTAGAGTTAAGAAATGGAACTGCTTCTTCATGTAACAGCAAGATTTTAAACCATTACTAAATCTATTTTCTTGTTTTGTTTGATTTCTCCTTCCCCCCCCCAAAAAAAAAATATATGAGATTGTACTGTTTATTTATTATATGGTCATCCTGTCCAGGTAGCTCAAAAAACTACTTTTTGGGTTGGTTTTTATATAATTTCATGCTTGTAATATTACTGATAACTGAAGAAACCCTTGGAACTGTAACAGATATAAATCAGGAAAGTTCTATTGAAACATGTTTCCAAGCTTCAAAATATAACCATTGGAAGTTTCTTTTCAGGTAAAACTAAAACCAAACCAAAACAAAACAAAAACAAAAAGCCAAACAAAACCAAATCTCCCCCCAAAAAACATAAAGTGAATTCTCTAAGTGTACACATGTAAAGAAAATTTTGTCTTTGCCTTTTAAATTTTTTTTAAGCCAACATATAATTGACCTCTTTTTTGATAAGTAATCTTGTATCTATGCTCTAAAAAATAATTGAATAGCTTTTATGCCATATGATTGTATATTTAATGCACATTCTTTAAATTAATTTGCCCTGTCATTGTTTTGCCAGTAGAACTGAAATCTATCTTTTACATTATTCAGTTGGCACATGCTGCTGTTCATTGCATTCTCATACAAGATCCCCCACAAATATGTCAATGGGATGCACAGGGTCATTTACAGTACAATTCAAGATAACAGTCCTGCCTCCTGAACATATAAGTCATGAATACAAAACTTGAGATGCTTTAATCTGTTGAGTGAAGTACCTGCTCCTAGAGAGACTAGTAGACAAGATAAAATCTCACCAAGGTAGAGCATTTCTTCAAGGTAAATAATAATATCTAGGGAATCCTCTGAAATGGAATCAGCTGGGGGGGAAGTAACTGCTGCAGAAGACTAAGAGCTTCACACAGGAATGAAGAGAAAATGCCTTTCCTTACTGGTAAACGTAAAGATCTGTGTAGTGAGACTGACACTGAAGGCAATGTGCTCGTATGTGTGAATTTGAAAGTTAGCCTAGGAACACCCACTAGGCTGCCCTTAACTGCACATTTCTAGTATTTGCATCAAACATTAAACTTCAAATGCACAACTCCATTAATGGATAAAGGGAACATGCGTACATTCTGTTCATATTCTAGGCAGGCCAGGTCTGATATGACAGTAGCGTTAGCATATTTCACTAAAGGTAAGATCTTGCAACAAGTAAAGCATGAGGAAAACAATCCAATGCAGTACTAACAGTGGACCAAAGGAATGGACAAAAGTGTGAGTTCATGTCTGTAATGACATCACAGATAGCAGCACTACAAGAAGACTACATTCTCACTGAATATGTTTTCTATGTTACAATCATGGACAAAAAATCCCTCAAAATGATGAGATGTCCTTTGGCCCTGTTCATTAAAAAACGTGAAGTCTCCACATGTAAAAGTGGTTGGAGAAAAGCTGGTGAGGAAGCATAAGATAATTTTCTCAAAATTAGTGAAAAGGGAGCAGGAAGGTGACAGACTCTTTTGTGCAAAGAAGGGTCACACAGTCCAGTCTGGATACCAGTACAGTGCTGATATAGACTGAGAATGCAGAGAGGGAGAACTAATTTTAAGAGGCTTATCTTCACTTATTTTCACCTCCAGCTAAGTTGCAAGTAAATAAAGATACCATATGTGGTTTGTGTTAGAAGTATAAATGTAAATATAGAAAATATTATTTTAAAATTATTAAATTATATTTGTCTTAATTTCCTGTATTAAAAAAAAAAAAAAGTAAATATGCTTGTGCTGCCCATCAGTAAAGGAAACAGATGTGTTGCAGATGATGTGGATTTGGTACATAATCTTTTCTTTGAAGGGATGTGCTTGCAGCAATGTGATTTGCAATGCTGATAAATAAAAAAAAAAAAAGATACTGAAGCTGTTAACTGTGATCAAGACTTCTGCCAAAATATGGTATGCTGGATGAGTTGTTCCTGTCAAAGTCATCTGCAAAAATACAATAAGCTGAAAACTCTGTTGTGTAAGGGCAGAGTGGAGAAAGGGTGCATAAATATCAGAAAAAGAAATTATCTCACATTTAAGCAATATGTGACTATTTCATTCTTCAGGAGTATCGCTGCAAATGGGAGAGAAGGATAAGAGATCACATTGAGATTTCTGTGCATTGATTGAATTGTTTTTAACTAGTAAAATGTTTTATGTTGAATTTCTCCAAGCACTTTCACCATAAAAAGAGTAACTATTTAACTATTTCTTTTTAACAGTTGAAAGAAGAAGGAGGTATAATATTAATTACCGAATTAAGGAGCTTGGCACACTCATCCCCAAGTCTAATGATCCGTGAGTTAAACAGTCCTTACTATAATAATGTTTATAGTTTAAATATGGGGGGAAGAAAGACAGTTGTGTATACTGGCTATAGGATTGAGTAATGGGATACAAAATCTTCCATCTTGGGTCACTGACTCAGATCAGACTGTTAAAGTAAGAAGCCTTTGACAGATTTTTTTGGTGCCTGTTGGGAAAACTTATGTGAAAAGATAATAAAATCAAAGTAACTCCAGGGTGTTTAAGAGTGAGACTGCAACGTAGGTGGGGAAACAAACAAACCAACCAACAAACAAACAAACAAAAAACCCAACCAGCAAACAAACCAAACCAAACAAGAAAAAAGAGAGAGAGAGAAGGAAAAAGAAGATAAGTGAAACAACAGAAAGTCCTTCTTTCTCTCTCTTGACGCAATTGTGTGGTGCCTCTAGAGAAGGCAGGAGTGATTTTCAGTCCTTGCCATGGGCCCTCTAGTGGGATAAAACAAAATGCATGTTGCCACTGTCTGCCCTTTGCCTAAGGAAAAAAAAATAATCTTTAAGAAGTGTAGACTGAACATTTTTCAAAAGTCCTCTGTACAGTGAAAGGAAAGCAATAGTCCTGAAATACGAAGATCAAAAAATAATGTTATGGTTGCTATAATAGTATCGTTTTAGAGTAATGCATATACTTATTGTGAAAACTATACTTGCATTCCCTTAAAATATATTGTCAACAGGAAAAAAAAGTGACTTTGGTGGGAAAGCCTATTGCAAGATTAGCAATAGCAGTTCTGTGTGATACTTAATGCTGAACTTTAGCCTCAGGATTCTGATGTCACTCAGGGAAGCCCTTAAACCATGTGACTAGCATGATTGTGACTTTCATAAAAATGATTGTACAGATTTCATCTTTATCATTTGCATGCGAATACAGACCTGCATGCTGCTTCAAATAAAAACATCTATTGATATTTCAGTATTTTGTTTTTGGTTTTGTTTCCCTAGGACTAAGAAACTTTTGATTATATTAAGGATTTCTGTAACAATATAAAGCTATGTGAAACTTGCATTGAGTAAAAGCTTGACATAACGAACCAGGCAGAAACTTAGCTTACTGCATCCATTTTAGAAACTTCATTAAATCATCTCTTCTACGCAAGATTAGATACGTGGGCATGTTCTTGTCACTAATATAGAATTAGGAATTACAGCTGAGTTATAACAAGAAATGCCTGAAGTACCTACATAAAATTTTGGCTACATATGATCCATTTCAGATGCAGACTGGTAGAAAAGCTTTAATATTGCTGGTGGTTCTTTCAGTATTCAGGATGGTTTGGGCAAATAACCGAAAGATTTCTCAGAAAAACAGTGGATGGCACTGTTGGTTTGCAGCTATAAAGCAATAATGAAAGCAAGTTACACTGCAGTTAGAAATGGGCATGAGGTGCAAATTCCAGCTGATATTTTGGTTGCCTACAGAAGTCTTTCAATTACATTTTTTAGTCTGGACTTGGAGTTTAGTTTATGAACTTTCCCCAAAACACAGACCAGTCACTTAAGCTCTTCATAAAGTGAAGGATACAGACCCATCATTTTGCTGCAGTAACTGCTCAAGTGAATGATGGTTTTTAGCCACAGATATTGGTGTCACCTGATGGAAAATGTTTGGGTATCGATCCTGAATATATCCCCTTTTCTTGTGCTAGTCTGCAAACCCATAACTGACTTTACTGGTGTGGCAAACCCAGTCACTTTTGTTTGCAAAAGCATGAGGTCAGTTTAAGTATCTCACTTTCTGAGGACTGCTGTCTTCAAAATCTGTTAATCAGTACTCCTGTTGAAAAGAGACTTACTTAAAAAGTTTCAAGTTGGTGTTTAGGAGAAAAAGGTATCAAAAGGTGCTTTTGAAAAATCTAGATTATAACATAACTGCTATAGCTTGGTGACAGGTTAAGTTATTCCAATGAAGTGTGAACAATTTAAAAAAAAATATGTGTAAGTAGAAATACATTAGTTTGACTATGTTGTTTTGTTAGTTGAGCAGACAAAAAACATTATTTATTTCTGTCATAGTCCTGTGTTCGCAAATTATAATTCAATGTCCTTGCTTTCCCTTTCAGTTCTTACTTTTTCCTTCAAGACACCTTCTTGTGCGCCCAATCTGCCCCCTTCTTCTTTGAAAGAAAGACTTGTATCATTTTTTTTACCATACTTTATCTGTAACATTTTATCACATGTAGCATTTTCTCCTCATATATCGATTTTAGAAGATTCTTCTTACAGTAAGAACTTAGGTGTAAAAGGAGAAACCTTACTGAAGCTTGGACTAAGGACAGTGAAGCAAATCAGCCTTCGCATTGAAGAGCAAATACTACAACTAAGCCATTGCGGTTAGCATGCCTGTCCCAGATGGCTTGCTTCAAGAAGATTACATTCAGACTCAGGAACAAAAAAAGGACATTTTTTATTTTATTTGGAAACCTTTTATGATTTATATTTCTTAGAAGTGTTGTGTGGGGCCTTTATTTCACTTTTGTTTTGTTAGTTATATAATGAACTTGTTTGGCTCCTGCAGAGCTTCCACGGGGACTTCCTTTTGACTGGCTTAAACCTCTATTCTTTTCACTTCTTTATTTTTTAATTTAATGATGAAAAGTGTGGATTACATTGCTTAAATGAATGGGTGTTTTAAGTTCAATTCATCAGCATTAGAAATGGAGATAAGTTGCAAAGAACTTTGACTCTTTTGTTTAATCTTCAATGCTCAGATATCCAAGTGCAGAAATGCAAAACAATTATATAGAATAATTAAAAAATAGAATTACAGAAATGCTAAATATATTCTGTCATATTTTGCTGAAAGGCTCATAACCTGCCCCCTTAAATAAACCTACCTTTCCATTCATAGTTCCTTTGTGTTCAGCACTTCAGAATCCACCTTTTAGGTGGTTAACAAGCCTTTGGGTTGTGATGGAGTCTTGTAATGTTTACACAAGAACCATTTTATGGTAGTTGAGCTAGAATTGTCAGAAAAAGTAAGAAGAAAAAGTCTTCCCTTTAAGATTTCTGGTCACGTTACAGAACTGCTATGTTGAGAACTGCTGAGAATTTGGGCAGAAGTAGTGGGTTGCTCTCACTCTCCTCTCTGCTCTCTGCGTTTGCCTATGCCTGACCTTCTTTCTGTTGTCTGTAGACAGACCTGCTAGCACAGACAGGTTTCTTGTAAAGGAAAGGCTTGTGTTCACTCATGCTATTATAAAGTGGAAACTTGCTACCTCTTTCAGGAGAATACACTTTGTAATTGCACAGGTCACCAAAACAAGTGCAAAGTCCTTCAAAGTACTTTTTTTGAGCAAGCATAGTTTACAGCTTACTTCTCAGAAACAAGGAAAGAAATGGTCTGCAAACATAGTTCCAACTTCACAAATCTATTTGTAAATGCTCTGTCTGGCAAACTCTGTGACTATTACCCTCTCCCAAATTCTGTTTTCATTAATTAGCTTTAATCTTAGATGATCAGATGCTCTCATCCTTCCTACAGGAGTTCAACTTGTGTAAACATGTGAAGCTCCATTAAATTTAACAAAGTTACCTTAACGGAAATGAGCTGAGGATCAGTCTGATGGCTGTTTCTGTTCCCCTAAACGAGATACTCTTCTACGTGAGAGTCATGTTTTGGTCTGGACCCTTGAGATTTGTAGAGATTCACTTGGTAAAGTGAGGAGGATCTAAGGTTCAGAAACTAACAAAACACAATGTGTTTTTTACTTGCTACTTTTTCATGCAAATCATGTTAAGTGTGGTAGAACTCTGTTAATCAGAATGTGTAGCATGTGAAAAAGAGACAAAGACACAGCACTCCTTTACATAGTCATTGTTATTGATCAGAATGGAAAAAACTTCTTACTGCTCTCAACTGCCTTGTTTCAGATGTAGTTTCCCATATGTTTCTGTATTTATAGGATGGGACCTTACATATACAAATTTTTTAAAAATCCAAACAAAACAGTCAAAGAGTAACATTTAAAAAAAATCAGCCATATCAAAAGATTATCTGATCTAGAGTATATCTAACTTTGGAGGTTCAAAACAGTGAATGCACTGTTTTGTATGTTTTTATAAACTGCCAGTGGCTGCTCAGTTTTTAAAGGTTCAAGTGAGTCTCTAGGCCTTACCATTTCAGATTTTATCTGGATTATATACTGAGCAAGCACAATATATAAATGCCTAAAAATCAAATCCCACAATTTCCTAGTGTTGCTTATATAATTGTCATGATGTTTATTTCCATCTCTTTAGAATTCGGCATTTTCAGAGAAAGAATTTTTTTATTGTTACTGTGTACTTGCTGTACCTGGATTTAATCCACCTTCAAATGTTTAGGTGTTTTTTTTTAATTTCCTATCATAGATTCATCTTAGCAGGCTTGCCTGCCTGCTAAGCAGAACTAGGTGCATTGCAGACTTTTGCTGTGCTGGCATCTCCCCATGTACCTCCATACTCGCTAGTTATGCCTCTACAGCACTGTCCTGTGACTGCTGTATGGTGCTCTGAGATAGAGTGGGTGGAGAGTGTCTGCAATGCAGAACCAGCACAGATATCTTCAGTGTTTTCTTTTGATCCTGCTATAAATAGAGACTTGGAGTGAAAGACATGTTGACTCCTAAGGTCATAATCTGATCCTTTGCTCTGTTATTTTCAGCTATAGGAAGATTTAACTTCAATATTCCTCATTTAGTAAGTCCAGTATATATACATATGAGTAGAGATAGAGAAGGTTACATGATAATAGTAAACACAGCATTTTCATCCTAGAGTGCTATGATAGTTTTGCCTCTCGAATTTGTAAATATTACTACAAGAGATCTCTATCCACATGCATTTCTTGCAGAAACTGGCCAGATCCATCTCTCTGGCAGTTTGAATCCAGGAACTAGCCCTTCAGTGAAGATTTATTTCTATCTATGAGAATAAATATATATCATTATCGTATATGTAAAAATTCAAACTATCATGGCAACATGAATTAAAATTAAGCAAAATCACAAAGATTGTCAATTATTTGTAACATGAATGAAATTAATCACAAGCAATGAATATATGGCTTATTCATATGTGAATCAGGAAAAAAATAAACAAAATATTTTTGTCTTAATTTGACTTTGATTTACAACATTTTATAACAGACATGGTTAGATCACTATGAAATGTTTGGTGATATATGGATTTTTTTATCCTTCTGTTACATCTTCATTATTTCCAATTTGCAAAATTCTAATTTCATAGTGCTGCATTTTAATGTTCAGACCATCCAACCAAAACTGGCTTAGTTTTGTCATAATTACATGCCAGGAGGATCTGACCCCCTCCTAATTAGGCAAATTGTGTTTTCCCAAAGTTTATGCTATAGATATACTTCTTACTGTAGTGCTTTTTGAAGTTGTCATGAAAATGTCTTAAATCAGTCATTTTCACTTGAAACTAAACAAATACCTAATGTACTTTTTGAGCTAAATGTTGTCCTCCTAATTTTAGCTGCACCTCACTACCTTTCAAATTCCTCTGCAATTTAGATAAAAATTGGAACCTCTCAGGATTTTATGTAACTTTTCAAAGAGGTCTGAAGAAAATAAGATTCTAATATAGAATATAATAGAAGAGAATCAGCCAGGTTAGAAGAGACCTCCAAGATCATCCAGTCCAACCTATCACCCAGCCCTATCCAATCAACTAGACCATGGCACTAAGTACTCCATCTAGTCTTTTCTTGAACACCTCCAGGGATGGTCACTCCACCACCTCCCTGGGCAGTCCATTCCAATGACAAATCACTCTCTCTGTGAAGAACTTCTTCCTAATATCCAGCCTATACCTCCCCTGGCACAAATTGAGACTGTGTCCCCTCGTTCTGTTGCTGTTTGCCTGGGCAAAGAGACCAAACCCCACCTGGCTACAACCTTCCTTTAGGTAGTTGTAGACAGCAATGATGTCACCCCTTAGCCTCCTCTTCTCCAGACTAAACAATCCCAACTCCCTCAGCCTCTCCTCACAGGGCTGTGCTCCAGGCCCCTCACCAGCTTTGTTGCCCTTCTCCAGTACCTCAGCATCTCTCTTGAATTGAGGGGCCCAGAACTGGGCACAGTACTCAAGGTGTGGCCTGACCAGTACTAAATACAGGGAAAGGTCCTGCTGGCCACACTGGTGAAGGCAATCAAAGATTTGTCCAGAAAATTACATGTACTAAATAACTTAGCTAACCTTTACAGTTTATCCCATGTGCAAAGAGAAAGTCTTCTCCTACAGTTGAGTCCATAGAATGCTGACAGGAAAATGTTCTGTCCTCCCACTTAAACAGGAAGTACAGGAAGAGGAAGAAGGAGGCAGGAGGACTGCCAAGAGATGATTCAGCTGTCATAAGGGAGACAGGTTCTGCTCTTGGCTCCTAGTTCCATCTATGCTTTTTGGTTTTTTTTGACCCAGGAATATCTAAATGGGAATGCAGGCTCACTGCAGCAAGCAGCCTCTAATGTTTTGGCTTTGCAGATTTCTGTCTGAGACAAATTATTTTCTCTCTGACCTCTCCACCTTCTAATCCCAAAAGCTGTGCATTCCTGGTCCACATAACTGAGACGATGGGAGATCCCAGTGTGCTGGAACCCCATGGTTTGTGTTATGCCTAGAAAAGATAGGGATGTGAATTCAAGTTGCCTCTGATCAAAAAGCTGGATCTTTCAATTGACATAAATGCTAGAACATGGTTAGACACCATGATGCTTTATAACAAATAATTTTGTGTATTCTTTTGATAATGTTTAAAGCTCTCAGCTCCATAAGGTTTTGTCCCTAGTACAGGCCCTCTGCCTGGCATTTCCTCTATATATTCAACAGAAAAGCAACTGCCTTGAAGGAACTCTTTAAGGGTACTTAGCCTTGGGGTAAAGGTGCAAGGTTACTTAGACACTTACTCTGAAATTCTGAATGTAAAGTATGCAGTAAATCCATTCAAGATCACTGCTTTACTCACCACAGATGAGCATGTGAGTAGCAGCAAGTCTCTTTAAATAAAGTAACCAATGAATAATAGAAAGCAAAGACTGACTGGAGTATAATTTATATTTCTTGTTGACTCATAAATGCCAGCATATTTGTATTTGCAATAAATAGTAAAAATAAATGCACTAAGGTGGCAACTTGTCACTTCCAGCCTCAAATTCTTATTGGGCTTCAGTTTTTCTCTCTCAAGGTTATCTTATAGGGTCAGAATCTCTACCACTCTTCTGATCAGTCTAAACCTCCCTGCAGTGAAGTGGATAGTTTGGATAAAGCTTTTTGTCTGTATATCACAAAATCACGGAATCACAGAACATTAGAGGTTGGAAGTGACCTCTAGCGGTCATCAAGTCCAACCCCTCTGTCAAAGGACGATCATCTAGGGTAGTCTGCACAGGAATGTATCCAGGCAGGTTTTGAAAGTCTCCAGAGGAGACTCCCAACCTCCCTGGGCAGTCTGTTCCAGTGCTCCATCATCCTCACTGGAAAGATGCTGCATGCCCATCCTGGATCATAAAAAACTAAATTTTACTAGAAATCAAGTATTTTCAACAAATTTTACTCTTGCTTCAAGGCCTTCCAAACCTTACATAAAGGAATACATTGAAAGATCAAAATTGCATACATTTAACTCCTTGAACAGATGCATTTGAACAAGGTTATAGTTGTAAGACCACCTGCAAGCTGGAACTTAAACTATGTTTTCCTGAATGATGGACAGGTTTAATCTTAGTGTTTTTCAAGGCTTTTATTTTAAGTTGGAGTATACACGTAGGGGTGAATTTTAACTTGACTTATATTGTTTCAAAAGTTTGGAATACGATTTTTGTCATTCCATAGCTGCTATGGTTTAAAAGTCTGATTTGTCTGGTCTATTGTCAATGAGTAGTGGCATTCAGCACAGACCATTTTTTTCTCAACAAGCATAAAAGCAACCTCATTAGTAAGTCAGGTATAAGGAGTAGTATATTCAAAATGATCTTTAAAAATTTAGGCTTAAGTCCTCAGTAATGTATATTTCCTAGTTCATTAATGCAGAAATATTGCACATAGATTTTAATCTTAGAGTTAATAATAAAAGCAATTTTCACTAAAAATATAAAAACTGTAATGGTAGAATCATGATATTGCATTTAGCTCTCCCACAAAAAGTCACTTTATTACTTTCTTTTGACACTTATTTTCATTCTGGGATTAATTTTACTATATAAGGGCTTCTTAACTATTCTATTAAAATTTCCATTCAGAAGCAATAATATCTAAGAGTGAATAATAGTCATGTAAATCATTATTTCATATTAATGTAAAAGATTTTGTAAGTTCTTATGAATTCTGCTGACATGCACAATTGTGAAAAGGTTATCTCTACATTCTGCAGTGATATGCGCTGGAACAAAGGAACTATTTTAAAAGCATCAGTGGAGTACATCAAGTGGCTACAAAAAGAACAACAGAGAGCCAGAGAATTAGAACACAGGCAGAAGAAATTAGAGCATGCTAACAGAAGACTTCTACTCCGAATTCAGGTTTGTATAAGAGCATTGCCATGAACTACAAAGCTTTCTCAGTACATAGCCCTCATCAAATTTTATTGGTTTGTGTGTACATATATGTGTGTATATATATATATCCCTAAATGGCATTTATTAAAAATGAGTTGACTTTCCCTATTTATTGCTGTGTATACTGGGGAGGAAATGTTTGGGTTTTTTTTTAAGATTGCTAAGAAATTCCCATGATAATTAGACCTTACATAAAGGAATACATGGAAAGTTAATAAAGTATTTGTACAAGCAGTTTCCTTTTGTGTTTATTAGAGCCAGAGAGAGACAAAAAAAGAAAGCAAAAATATACCCCTGCAGCCAAAAATCAATACTGGATGCAAAATTTCCTTCAGGATATTTTTTTTCCCCTGTGTAACTATTTCACACACTACAATTGTTTAGGTATAGTTTTCAGTGTTAACTGCTTATGACATGAAACTGCGGAATATAGCCTTGCACTTCTTGGAATGTGAGATTTGAATACAGACACATATGAAGATGTGGCAGACAAGTAGATAGGTAAATGGATAGATGGATAGGTAGGTAGATAGAGAGAGAGAGAGAGAGAGAGATAGATAGATAGATAGATAGATAGATAGATAGATAGATAGATAGATAGATAGATAGATAGATAGAAGACAGACAGAGACGTACATAAAATCAATCATCACACATGGTGATTTGCACGTATGTCTGTATATCATCAGCATCATCAAGTATAGTATCTTCTGTTTCTGTCACCTTTATTGGGGACAGTAAGCAATGGCTTTAAAGGGCCTGTCCTGAGGAGTTTTTTAACAGCAGAAGGGTAAATAAAAGGAAAAAAAACCACTCACATGAGCACATTTTATGATATGAACAATTTCATATTTTAAAATGTAGTTTCACAACTAGGCAAAAGCTATAATTAATCTGCTTTTAAGATCCATATACTTATTGCAATAGTTCTGAAGACACTGTTTCATCTTTTGAACTCATTATCTAATTGTTTTTGTCCTAAATGTTAGGAACTAGAGATCCAGGCACGTGCACATGGCCTCCCAGTCATGTCTTCACTCAGTGCAGTCGATTTAGCTGCACAGGTCATCAAGCAACAATCTTACCCAGAGGAGAACTCTGTAGACTACTCTCAACAAATGCCTCTGGCACATGGACTAAATTCTGATGTTCGTGATGGATCTACAGCCTTTTCTGATCCACTTTCACACTTTACGGATTTGTCCTTCAGTGCAGCTTTGAAAGAAGAGCAACGACTAGAAGAAATTTTACTAGATGACACAGTGTCACCATTTGGGACAGATCCACTCTTGTCCTCCACATCCCCAGGCGCATCAAAAGAGAGCAGCAGGAGAAGCAGCTTTAGCACAGATGATGGAGATGATTTATAAAAGCAGAATGGGTTTTATATTCTCTAAAAGACTTGCTAAAAGACTGAGTTGAACAAAAGCATGGTATTTGTGCTTATTTGAAATACGAATAAGGAGAGCCACTGTGAAGATAAGTTACTACATGACAAGGGTTTAAATCAGCCCTTACTTCACAGGAAAATGAGACGGACATGAACTTATACCACTTTGCCCCAAATTCACACCATCTGTTCGCAGCTGACACTTGCACAAATCTTCCTTCACTGGGAACATTTTTACTATCATTTCATGACTTTTTACAGCACTATGAAAATGGTTGTCATGAAAGGAATACCCATGTACAAAAGTGTATTCAAAGTCTCTCTTCAATATGTGTTCACTTTTCTTTCCTTCTTTCCTATAAATGTGAGTTCTAGTAATTTGGTTTTTTTTTTTTTTCCATCCCTCTAATATAATTAAAAATTCTACAGAACATGAAGCAATAGGGAACTGTTTAAGCTGGGAACTGTAGACACAGTCCAAGTTTTAAAATCTGAAAAAACAGATGGTAATACTTTTGCACAGGTGAAGTGAGCATGAAATTTAACCACGCAGGCTTCTATTTAAAAGGAGAAAATCCATTAAGCTTTTCATGGAATTAAATTTTTTAAAATTTCATTTGTAGAAATAAGAACAGATTTTTAATATATACTTTAATGAGACAGGATAAAAAAGGAAAGTAGCATAATGACAGACTCGAATGCAGACAGAAAAAAAAAATGACAGTTCAGCATAAGGATTGTATGGATGTACAAGACTCAGCAATTAGCACAAATTAAAATAAGCTACTGGTAACAAAGCTATGTCAACTGTTTTACTCGAATATTCAGAGTCCTTTTTAGTGTGAAAGAGATCAGAATTCAGAGACATGACAGTGTGCTTCTCAACAATATTACAGTGTCCTTTTGCATCATGGTAAAGTTTTTTTCAAAGGGATGCTATCCATACGCATGCCTTTGATCCATTTGGAAATGGAGGGAAATTACATTCCTATTGCATGCACTTGAAACAAAGAGAATATAACTTCATTTTTAGCTTAGAGTTCACTAAATAAAAAAAAAAAAACACCAAAAAGGAAGGTTTTTCAAATTGAAGGGGATATTAAGAAGTGTTTGTGTGATGCACTCTTTCCCATAACTAGCTTCCTAGGAAGAATTGTTCAGAAAATGTATTTTGATGACTCACTAAAGGCTTGTTAGTCAGAGGGCAGGTAGAAGGTGTATAATTTCTACACATAGTGCAGTTCTGGATAGTGATGTATGTTCATGAAGGACATTAAGCATAATCATTCTAATTGTAATATTAATACATAAGAAAATAAGTTGGCACAGTTTCTTCATAGCTTTTCCTCAGCCAAAGCCAAAAGGTCACAACAGAGAATTTCCTAATGATTCAAAATATACTTCCAAAGTGTGTATTAATTTGTTGTTACTGACCCTGCCTCATGCCCCAGATATATCACAGGATAGTAAAAGGAGATTTAAGTGGATTGTTTGCATGGGCATTTTAAATGTATTTAAATATATTATCAAAGAGCAGACCAATTTTTTTTATTATTGCCTCCTCTGTTATTGGTCCTTGGGTCCTCCTCACAGTCCTTGTGAGGTTTGTGTTCCTTCAGTGCTGCAGCCCATTCTTGACCAACTGAGATAGTGTCACAATAGTTTCTTAACTGGAAAGTTAGCAGTGGGATAGTTTTGGGGGGGGTTGTTTCTATGTCTGTTTTTATTTTTTTTTAACATTGGGAAAATCAGTGGAAATACAAATTATTTTCAACCAAAAGTAATTGAACATAGGACCAATGAGCATTTTAATTGTTGTACTTTATGAATTAAGCATATTAAAAGGAAATGCTTTGTCATAGTTTTGCCAAAAATTAGCTAATATTGACATATGAATGCAAAATATGATGAATTAAAAGTAACATTTATGTTCACATTATGGCTGTGTATTGTCCAGTTCAGCTGATGAGAGGAAGGGGTATTTGACTGATACCAAATGCCATTTGTCCTTGTACTGCAGTTTCTACTACATTAGTTTTAAATACACCAGTGTGGATTGCTCATAATGGAGAAAAAGAAATTAAATATGAATGCATTACATGATTTTCCCATTGAACTTTTACTTGGGAGTTAGACCATGCTTCTGAACTATACTGAATTTAAATAACATCCTGACTATCACCACTTTTATAAGCACCGTTCTAAAAAAACACTATAGTGCATCCATTAAATTTTAAAAATTGATTTTTATTCTTTTGACAATTGCTTCAGTGTGAAGCACCATTCCCCCCCCCACCCCACTTCCTGCATGAGAAGCTTAACAGAAGGCACAGAATGCTTCCTTTTGCAGTATACATATTGTATCTATCATGAAACATATTCAAGCTGTCTTCAGTCACACAAAATCCCCAACCCCCTTGTCCAAAACACTAAATGTATCCATACCTGGATGTGTATTATGGCAATGTTGTTTCACGACCATGACCTTTTTTCTAGTAGGAAGTCATCTTAAGTATTATTTTATCTAACAGCATCACTCTTGCAATTAAATGGCAGTCCAGGGTGTAAGAAACAGCAAACGAAGACATTCTGAGGATGAATATGTGGTACTGAAAGTTGATAGTTGTGCTGATAACTGTATTCTAGACTTTCTGGAGTGAGCACTCCCACTCCAGGTTTGGTGAGGCTGCTGTGAAGCTGAGAGGACTGTTAGAGCAGAGCACAGCAAGGTCCTAACAGCTTGAACAGAGGTAAGGGATTTCATGACTACAGGGACATATCCTGACATTGTAAAGCAAAACACACTTTTTAGCTGTTTCCTACAGTGATCTGTTTAATGAAATCTCATGAAAGAGATGCATAATATGTCTGTGGCTCTGGGCCCAAAAAATAATCTAAAGACTTACTGAGTTTGACCTCAAGCAGGGCAGGGGGTGAGGAGAAGTGTCTATTTTTTTTGTCAAAATGTATAAAATTAGGAGTTCTTGCTTGTTTTCAGTAGCAGCTGTTTAAAGCTGGTGGACATATTCTCACAGAATACACAAACCGGATTGACAATTACACAAAAGGAAAGAGAGTTAAAATATTAACATCCTGTTTAATTCATGAAATTGATATAGATACTATACTTAAAACAGGAATTTAAATTATTTCATTGTGCATAGCATGGATAGTGTGAAAAGCTACAGTAAGTGCAAACAGTTTAACAAACAGGAACACAGTCGCTTTATGTAGTAAAACGACTAAATATAATTCAGTCATTTAATCTTAATAATAACATTGTTAGTATAATGCCTTTTGACTTTAATAGGGTTGTATATATGAATGGAGAATGTAAAATTACTGTAATTTAAAATTACGTTAAGTCTCTTAGATAAGTAAAGGCATTTACATTACTATTATGAGACTGTAGAATATTTTTATAATAATTGCTGTTTTTCATTGTTAACCATATAGTATCTTGTTTTCTAAGTCAATGTACGCAGACAGAATGTATTTTATTACGTGCTGTACATGCAATCTTTCTAAAACTGTGTTTTATACATGCTGGTATTTTATGTTTATTATATGAATACAATTAAAGGATTGAAATTAAAAGATCTCTTTATATGTCCCTTGTGAAACTTCACTATCCGATCCCTCAAAGAATGCCATCACAAGACAATATAATAACATCCGCTAAGAACATCTGAGATACCTAACAGACAAAACACTTCACAACTGCTAAACATTTAGCCCATTATGATTCATCATGATCCAGTAGCCTCCCATTAATAAAAATAATTGATACATTCTTTAATATGGTCTCCTACCATCTGCTTATTCCTGCTGCTAAGGCTTTGATTTATGGAAAGTGTTTTCAGAACGTTTCAGAATTGCTAGCAGGCATGATGATATCAGTTAAATCACTAAGAAGCTCTACAAAAACCTTTTAATGTACTAGATGTTCCCCAGACAATCCAGGATAAACAGAATATTGTATTTTAGGATGTAAAACATGTTTTTAAAGCTGATAATTAGGTATCATTTGGCACTCAAAGATATTCTTACTTAATGAATTAAGTAAGCATTCAGATTGCATTTTGAATTCCTAATAGCGAAAGTGCTGCTTTCTTTAGAAGACATTTGGTGCTTCCTGTGATGAAACCATGCAACGGTTGCTAAGAAGTAATACATATATCAGTACAGTTTTGTAATAGTTTGTTATTTCACATAAAATAGTGTCCATTGTTCATGAAGATCTGACAAACATTCTATTTGTAGTAAAAATGTTCTTCGGGCTCTTTATTTCATCAAATCATAAAGACACTTCTATCAGTATTAAATGAGAATATTATTGTAAATATTATTTAAAGTTCAGTGATTAACCATGGAAAGAAGCTTTGCTTTTTTTACATATTTATTACATAATTAGGATTTGATCATAAAAGGCACTCAGCTCATGTGTGAGGGACTGACACTTTGAAGAAAGGCCATGCTCAGCCTGTTGCAGACTCAGACACTTAACAATTAAATAAACAGCATTAGAACATAAAAATCAAAAGTAATTTCAGAGTTTAAAAAAGCACTACGTTATAAACTGCTTGATTAAAAGTAGTGATATTTGCAGCTGACAGACAAACAGATTTAATGTCAGTGTCATTTATACTGACAACCAGTGGCAGATTAGAGGAAAACGCATGAAGTTGTGATAATCATCAAACAAAATCTGTAATTATAAAGGAAGCCACAGCAGTGAAGTATGCTAAGGCTTGTTGGTTACATCGTTAGTACCCGTCAAGTTAAATATATATCCATTTCATTAATTGGCAACCACAAGACAAGTGTTCTGTATTCAGGATGGTGATGATTTTGATATCATCCACCATATTGTGGTTAAGTATATGATTCATGTAATAAGAAAAAGGTGCCTCCAGGCTATTGTTCCTAGCATGGATTAAAATTTACATATTGCTTCTCCTTATGTCAAAACATCTGGTGCCTGCAAATGCTAACATTTCATGCAAAAGTTTCACAAGACAGGAAAAGTGGATTGGAAACATTGCCTGTGAATCACTCAAGCATTATAATGGAATAAGAGGCTAAGTTATGAACAGGCAGATTGAACAATAGTATAGTCAAAGATATTCATATGCTTATGAGTTTGATAGATAACACTGTATAAGAAGGGGATGTACCCCAAATCATAAGAAATAATATGGGTTTTTTTCTCCAAATATCATTGAAAATGAATTATACCTTCTATTGAAATATCATCTCGATTACTTTCCAAACTGTTTTTTCCCCTACCTGAAATAAGTGTATTTGTACTAAAGTGCTAAGATTATAGCTATTACAATAATTCCACACATTCAGTTTAGTATATTTGCATCCCTACCTCAAAACCATCTCTATCTTGAATGATTTGGATAGCAAATTATCCTAGTCATATTGCTTCCTTGGCAAACCTAGTAGTTCTTGCAGAAGCACCTAGATCCTAGATCTAAGCTCTTTTCCCCTTTGATTTCTAGATGAGACTTCCAATGTTAACTTCTACTTATTACTTTTTGTTTTGGTTTGATTTTTTGTGGGTTTGTTCTGGGTTATCCCCAGAACAGATTATAAAAGATCACTGTGTTTAGCAGATACATTTATGTCAGAAACTTCCCTTTGTGTGAAAGGAGACAATAAACAGCATTTTCTGTGAAGTGCTTTGAGTGAAGTAGTATTATAATTATTGATTCTCTACAATCAAAACATAAACATTCCTAGACAGCTTCTTTATCTGCAGCAGAACTATTCAAAAAGTAATGGCTATTCAAAAAGTAATGTCTTCCTCAAAGTGCTTTTGCATTTAAAAAACTTACTACTTGGGTTAGAAATTGACTTTCTCTGTTAGGCCTCTGGAGCTCAAGCACATAATATTTATGTGCCTGATGATACTCTAGGGATGTCCCAGAACCATGTATCTGTGCAATGTAGATGACAGTAATGGCAATTGCTCTTTTCTGCGACCAGTCCACCACTGGCAGAGTCAAAGGAATAAAGCTTTTTCTTGTGAACCCTGTTCTCCCATCTCTCTAGGGAGGGACACCTCTTCCGAGTTTCACTTTCCACTTGGTCTGCTTTCTCAGGGCTGGCTCGGGTCTCCTAATCACCTTGCAGTAAATCCAGAGCAGACTCACCTTGCAACTCAGCAACTGGGATTACCCCCCAGCCACATTTGAGTTCACCCAGACTAGACTCAGACATCTGGAAGTTAAGGAATGAAGCTTTATGTTCACAGTTGAGCACAATACACAAGCAGATATTTACAATATATTACTAATATTTACAGCTATATACAGAAATATACAAGTTAAAGGTAATACAGAAATACAATACCCCTCCCAGAAATCAGAGTCCCCAAGAGGGGTTCCCAACCACTCTTCCACCTTCTCCCCACCCTCCAACCTTATCCCAGAATCTGCCTTACGTGTAAGGTGAATTAGAAGGATCAGCGAAGAGGGTTAGAAGCAGAATTAATTAGTTGGGTTACACAGGTTCAGTTAGAAGCCAGGGAGAGCTCAGACTCTGCACACAGAGAGCAACTGTCATTTCTGTGTTTGTATTCTTGCTCTTATACATGTCAGTAAACCTATGTGTGAAGTAGGCATTATTGTTGTTTTCTTTTCACAGCCTATAATCTATTTTTTCTCATTACAATATTCCAACTGGCCTCAAACCAGCACACACCTATAAGTCCAAAATCTGTAAATACAAATCTGAGGTTACATGATCTAGTCGCCCATAACAATAAGCAGGGATTTTGCAATGTTCTTGAGCTCCTCTGAAGACCTTCCAGGCTTCCTCCACTATGCCCAAGGGTGTTTGAACAAGAAGGTAGCCAAAGTCCAGTGCAGGCCAAGAGTTCTCCCTTCTACAAGGCCTGTGAGAACATTAATTTGTGAATGGTGATTAAGACAAGTTTTAAGCATTTTACATTAACTTACATTTGTACATTGTATTTACTTCTAAAAGTCTTGCTTTCAGTTACCAAATGTTTCCAAATTATTTGAGTTCAATATACATAATTTAGAAAAAAAACTATTAGCCGAGTATTTTGCATACTCTCCCAGGAGTAGAATGAATGAATGGAAATGTGTCTTCTAAGGACATAACGTGATAACATTAAAAATTCTTAATATAACATCTTTTTATCAAATACTTGATCTATGTCATAGACACCTTACCTCATCATCAGAAAAAGGCAACTTAGCAAGAAAAAATCCTACATTGATACACAAACATTTGAAAAGCAAAGTGAATACCCACAGTCACTGCAGAAATACCGTTCCAGTATTTTTGCTGGAAAACAGTTTCTACAGCAAGACAGTTAATACACACACTGTTTGCTATAAAACCAAAATGAAACAATGTCTGCAAGCGCAGACCAGAGAACTGACTTCTGCAATAAACACTCATTGTCTCCACTTGGGAATTTGCACTCTGAATTACATTAAATTTGACTCGCTCTTTTGCAGTAGGTAGATCATCCTTTGGGCAAGTGAAAGCAAAGCCTAAGACAACCAAGGTTAAGAAGCATAGAAACTGAAAGAAGGCATGTTCTTGATCCCAAAATGTCACAAATGACCTCTCATGCACCAAAAGGAAAATGTCTGCTCAGGGACAAATATCAGCCTGAAAAACAGGCAGGGGGATACTCAGCTGGGCTTTGCCAGTGCCTCTCTCTTCCTTCAGGAATAAAAAAGGATCTTATTTCTGTATATTTTTGCCTTACAGTGGTGTAAGTTCTGAATATCTTTCCTCACTTGTCTGTCTCATATCATTCTCTCCCTTTTGAAACTGTTCTAAATTCTGTATCGTGAAAAACAAACATTCTTCTCCCCACTCCTTACTGCTCTTTCACCTCCAGGTGCTGATGCACGTGTGAGGACCTTCAACTTGTCCTGCTTGTCAGAGACCATAAGCAGCCTCAGCTGAACCAGTCAAATCATTCAGTGTTTAACAGAATGGTAACTGGGAAACAGTGTCAGTGCATTAATGGTGACAAGTAACTATGTGATTATTAACAGGCCATAAATAGTTTTCTACATATCTTGATCCTCCATGTTAGCAAGTATGGGAATAAAATTTATTTGCCCTTTAAGTCTTGCCATTTCAGAATAACTTTTTTTTTTTTTTTTTTTTTTTTTTTTTTTTTTTTTAAATGCTCAGTGTATTAAAATTGGGTAAGAAATAGATGTTTTGTTCTCTCTGAAATCCCAAACTCAATGGTTGCTGGTTCCAGGCACTTTCAGTGTTACCAGGAAATGCATGTGGCTTGCTTTTGATAACCTTGCAGGTGGAAATGGACCTTACATCACAGGTCTGTTGGCTTTACTGAGGACAGTCTTCTAACTAAAGGCTTGAATTTACAAAATTATATTGGTTAATAAACCAATAAAACTACTGCTATTTCTGCATCTATCAGCCTCCTGTCCTGTTTTGCCAGTGTAGCAAGGCTGAAAAGTAAATATATTTTGCACAAAAAAAAATGTTTCCGAAAAGGTGCCTATTTGGTCTTTCCCCTTCAAAGCTAATTTGCTAGAAGCAGGTGTCTGTAGTCTGAATACAGGCCATACATTTCTTTGCTTTGGGAAACCAGTTTCTTAAGTCAACTGAGAGCAAGTGATTCTGGACTGTTCACAGACTGTTTCTGTGATGCTATAGCTTTCTTACTATTCTCCCTGTGTTTAACTGTGTTGTTAAAATTAATTTTTTTTTAGATTGTGGTACCAGTCAAAGAATTTAAAAGCACAGCAACAGTGATCTGAATTACAGCTATTACCCAAATCAGATTTATATACAGATTCTAAAATATAGATAAAATTCTGAGTACTGAAACAGTTAAGACCTTCAGTGTTCTCCTCAAATTCAGTCTAGTGTGTGGAGCTAAGATGTTACTCAGAGAGTTGAACAAGAAACTGACGCTGTAGGAAGCATTACAGTGATACTGCATTTTCTAAGGTCTATAGACCTGGATTTCTTACCTCTTTTATGAAATAACTTCCTAAACATAACTTTTCTGTTCTGTTACTGGAGCGCATGTGCTAGCAAGAGACTGTCAAAGTCTTTTTCCTATTTAGTAAAAGATTCTACAGTATCTTTCTTGTCTATAAAATACAGAGATACTTAGGTCTGTATTATAAATAATAATATATGTATGTGGTGCATTATTCTAATGATGTAAATCAGTTTCAGATTTTTACTGCCATTCATAAACTGCTTCAGCAGACTTCTTGTAATTTATGACATCAATAGAGGCCCTTAAATTACATCTTAGATTCTGCCGTGTATCGCCCCTGTGAAAGAAAATGACTTTCTATCCAATATCAGTATGAGGAGTGCTAAAGGGAGAATGAACCAAAAGTCAAGTGCCCTTTATTGAGAGTGAATATTGCCTTGACAGTGTGCAATATGTGAGAACTGAACACTTGAAAACAACTACTGTAATACTCATCTTAATTGTTTGCTTTGAAACTATGCAGAGTTTCCTAGCACTGATTTGAAACAAGCTTGTCAGGGTCATGAGAAAGGTGAGGCTACTGTGCAGTACTTTTTGGACCCATGGATTTTAACTCTGAAGACGTCAGGGTCAAAATAGCTGCTGGAAAATATTAGCATTGTCCAGTCTGACTCAGGAGCTTCTTTTTCTTGTCAGGGGCTGTCTGCCTTGCCAGAAGCTGTTTGGGCACAGTGTAGCTCTCTTGCTGAAAAGACTGGTCCTGAAGTCCATGTTCTTCAGAGTAGTGATAGCATTTTTTAAAAAGTCAAATATTCTTGTCTATAGCATGAATCTGCACTGGCAGTTTTGAATATTTCTGGTCTTGACCCAGGTATAAGTTGTCTATTTTGCCTTCATTATGCAAGGGAATAAATCCCAATCCATCCATTAGGAGGTAGACTATTGTCTCCACGACTATATTCCTCTTTATTCATATTCATCCTATAAAACTCTTTCAGGAGGTCAAGAACTGCAGGTGATGAAGGGATGGAAGGTGAAGTCTTCATAACTAAGCAAAAGGAACTGGCCAATTTGTCACCGAATTATTTTAATTCAGGTGCTTTCTTCCATTGCAATGTGTAAACCTTCCCTGAGCAGAGGAGTCCTGGGGGCAGTGGCTGGAGGAGGTCCATTACTGCCTTGGGTTCATCAAAGCCCTTCTGCAGACAGTAAGATAGCATGGAGGCATTGAACCTTTCAAGGGCACAGCTCATGTAGTTTGCCATCAAATGAATGATTTTATTCCTGCCAGTGAAATGACCTACTACTGCTAACAAACAATAGAAGTTGCATAGAAGCTGCACTTGCAGAACAAGCCAAATTTCTGATTTTACAACAGCAAACATTTAACTCAACAACAAAAGCCATTTGTATTGGACATTAAATCTTGATTCAGAAGAAACATTATAAGCAGTATACCAACCAAAATATTTGAGATGTTAACGGTATTTTTAGTAGGCTATTTATAATACTTGCAGGTATCTTTAATTTCTCAAAGAACTTCTAACAAAAGCTGTCTGTAGAGCTGTTCTCTTGTAGAAGATGAAAAAAAGTCCAACACCTTAGCTCATCTTATATATGTAGGGAGATTCTTGCATTTTTCAAATCAGTTCAGCTGATACAAGAGGAGTAAAATCAGGTTTATTTTCTCTAAACAGCAGAGGAGACATGAAGAAAAGACTTGTCCTAAACATCTCACAAGTTTAAAAATACCTGGTCTTGGACTCAGCTTTGAGAATTAAATATGCTGACACCTGAAGAGCAGGAAATATGGTAGAGATGAACAAGATACAACATGTGAAAATCTCTCAGCTTTTTAGATAGTTCCCTAATCTTACTGAAGATGTACCTAGCTATTTATACAAGACAACATATCAACTCATATGACTGCTACCTAGACTACTTTTTATTTAATTTTCTGCTTTGTTTTATTTCTCTCTCTCTCTTTTTGGTGCAATTTAATTCTAGCTGTGCTGTGCATCAGCAAAAGAAACAAAATATATACAGTAGAAAATGGATTCTGCTTTAAAACACTCAGACCTGTCAGGTGTCCATTAATCTATATATTCCTTGTAGGAAGTAGAAAGCAGTATGAGTTTTCACATCCTTTGTATTTAATATTTACCTGTGGGCATGTATAAAAAAATTCAAATAAATCCATAGCTACTTACAATTTACAGAACGAGACTAATCCTGGTAGTTGATCCTAAACTGACACAAACCAGATATTCTCTTAATGTTACTCCAAGGAATTTTAAACTGACTCTGTTAAAGCCAAGGTTATTTGCCTTGGGGATGCCTAATGGAGGGGTTATTATAACACTGTCCACAAATAGGTGTCTTGAGAGGGCCAGGGCCATAATACTTCATTGACAGCTAATAGATTGTGCTATTGCTGTATCATAGTGATCTCTGAGGCCAAAGGTCACACCTCTTCCTTAATATTTAAATAAAGATACTTGACTAGAGCAGAAAACAGCTTATTGCCAGTGATGGCTGCTGTTCAATTTACAAGAACCTTTACAAAGTCATGCTAATTCCTGGCCTCCTTAGAATGCATGATAACCTTTCATAAATCCATCTTTTCCAGATGTCCTTGGAAATGACAGTTATAAAACTACAAATGATTTGTAATGCAAAATGGGACTGACAGACTTGGAGATTAGTTCTCAATGTACTAAAATGGCTAAAGACTATAGCTAAGAAAAGACTTCAAATGCATCAATAAGTATCTGCCAAAACAGTTCATGAGTGTCTTAAACATGTTCAGCAATGACTGGAAAATAAGAAATATGACCAGTGGCCATTTTCCCTCTAAGAGTCTCAGAGCAGAATTTTGTCTCTGTGGGTCAGTCTGGAAGGAAGGTTTAGAATTGCACATGCTTCAGATACAGCATTTTATTTGTCTATATCTTCCTCTTCATGAACAGAACTGTTTATGAACCAAAGACATATGTTTATGAGATCAAATTCCATTTAGTCATACACTCATCCCATTTCAGATGGATTATGAAGCATATTAGAAAGTGTTTCAGAAAATACCTTTGGTAAAATAACTTACATTCCTTTTACATTTAGGGAAAATATCCTCTTTAAGATTTTGAAAGTGCATATGATCAAGGTTTTGAAGTTTCACTGGAAATAAGCACTACCATTTTTATTTACAAATAACCTTGTTTTCTGCTACTTCAGGGATGCTTTGTAATTCAATAAGAAAATACCAATTTTAAAATATGCCTGTATAAGTGATCTATAAAATTTCCAATGTTTCCATAATTCTATCGAAAACAGAAGAAGTAATAAATATTGACAGGGCTGCCTAGAAATAAAGTGTTCTAGCTAAGGCAGAAAGTTACTTTCTAATACCTAAAAAAAAAAATTAAATTAAAAAAATTAAGGGGAGCCCACTGCAAGGCACAACTGCATCTCTCACATTTGCAAGTCTTTTGAAGGTTCTGCCTGGCAGGTAAAGCGTTAAGGTGATGGCAACAGTTATTAATCAGTCACTCCTTTGTTTAAGAACTAAAAACTATCCCTATGTATATAGCATTAATAAAGGAATCCAGGTGGGAAAAACAAAACAAAACAAAACAGAAAAAAAAAAACCCAAGCTAAAACCCAAGAACCTCTTCCTATCATCAAATTAATGTTTGTGAGCCATGATCTTATTTTCCTCTTAGCTCTATTTTATTTATTTTAGCAAAAAAGTCTATTTTTGCGTTCTGGAGCTCAGATAGCAGCTCTGTGATGTCACTTATTATGATAAGTCAAGAAACTAAGGATGCTTATTGCACCCCTGTGCAGTAGTAAGTCTGACACATCTTTTCTTTTTATGAGATATGTTGACCCATACTGGGAAGTCTTCATCAGCTGTCACTATTTCTTCATTCATATTTAATGTCCTTTCTCCTTCTTCTCTCTCCTTCTTTCAACTTGCCCTTTCTCATCACTTATTGCAAACCACAGAAAACAACGGAACCAAATTTCTCTTCAGAGCCTGATTCACCCATCATGGGGTATCCTGGAGCTGTTGGTCTCCCCCTCCCCAGAAGCCTGAGACACCTCTGGCCTTGTCTTGTACATGGCTTCACAAAGAGGTGTTCAAGACCTGTAGCTCAAGCTCACTGTGAATAGAGGAGGGGTGATGAAGCACCATAGAGCAGAGAATTGAAAACCAACTGCCCAGAATGATTCTGTAATTTTTCTGGAATGCACCAGGAAAAGGACAAAATTTCTACCTTTTCAGTGTGCCTGAGTGATGCACTTGGTTTTGGCTTTCTTGCAGCCATTAATTTTACCTTAGCATGTGGCATTTAAATGAAAATTCATAACAAGACTTAACCAAGTCTTCCTCAGCCAGCATGGCTCAGGCAACCACTTAAGAGTAAGAGACCTTATTTTGCCTTCTTTAATGTCAGGATTAGCAGTTTTTCCATCCGTGTACTCATAAGCACTTTAAAGTAAGCATCAATCTTTCCCCAGTTAATTTAGTCGGTTGGGGGGGGGGATGGGGGTGTTGTTTTGTTTATTTTTCTCTTTAATAGGGCACAAAACTCTTCCAAGTCAGGAGATACTAAAAAATCAACACAAGATAATGGCCTAGTGGTTAAGAACCATCTAGCTTCTTTGATAACAAAAGACCTAAGATCAGGTTCCTCTTTCAGATCAGCTGCCATTTGAGTTTCAGACATTCCATAAGATTTTGCAGAGTACTGCTTTTTTATTTACTGTGCACAGTTTCCTCCAAATTGTATCTGGTGTAGCTTGAATGTGCACTAAAGATACGTGATAGATTTGGGTTAAGTGGAAGGGGGCATAAGTTTTGACAGGATCTGATGTTTCGAGTGACTGAAGACAACCAGGACGTTGGTAGTTATATGTATGTTCATGAAAAGAAATTCTTTGTAGTTGTAACCTTGTTTGCAAAGCAGCTACAGCAATGTGAGATGCAACCACAACTCTGTCGTTAGCTTTCACCCTTAGGGTTTTATAGCTGGGCTCTCTGATGGTTAAGTTCAGTGCAAGGAAAGACAGGTTCATCTGAGTCAAGTGCTGAAGAGATTGTAATGAAAAAGAACAGCAACAGAGAAACTACAGATAACCTGCAAGTAAATGTCATTCTACTATGGTGCAAGCATGTGAAGAATACAGAAACTCAGGAGACAGAGTTGTGAATGCCAGAAAATGTTGCCTGTATGTTTAAAAAGAAATTTAAGTGTACAATAACACTAACAAATTTAATGGTTACTGAGATATTCTTTAGCATTTACACTGGAATATTTGTGTCTGGTAGTTTGTAATAGTGACAAAAGGGATAGAAACTTTTCCTAGGTACATTCTCCAGCAATTCAAGTAATAATGGTGTATGTAATTAAACTCATTCCCCACAGAAAGTATACGCCTAAACACATTCCTTTCCTGTGAGGAGACGTAGGAACAGTTTATTTGCCTCTTCAGAGGTTTAGCTAATGTGTACTCAAAGAGAACAGGAAAGACTTCTCCAACATTTAAGTTTATAAAGTCCTATCTGTACTATTAGAAAGTGAAAAGTAAAAAGTGAGAAAAAAAAATCACAGTGAGAAGATCCTGTAGTTTGGGATCTCTTGCCTCCTGAAAACAATCTCTGAACTTGTCAGATATATTTGGAGCTTTAAAAGAAAGGGAATATTGAATGGCTACATATGAAATGGTTTTACTCTGCCAAACTGCTCTAAACCAATAATTCAATTTCAATAAGAAAATTGAAACCATGTGTTTCTCTTTATAGGAATGATTGGTAAATTACATTTGTTTAACCACTTTCTTCCTGTTCATTCCTAATAAGGTACACTTCTTCAAGTTTTGTTTCACCCTTTATCAGGACTAGCAATGAATCTTTTCATATTTAAAAGATCAGCACAAATATTGCAGTGCCAAATACATTTCTGCAGAAGATCACCTCCAGCAATAGTCTAAACAGTATTTAGAGAGGATTCCACCTGCAGGGGAAATAAAGCCCAGACAACTATCTGATCGGAGGTGGTGAGGCAGAGATAATGAAGTTATTCACTGAAGTAGGCCCCATAGTACTTCTGCCATCAATATATTCAAGGAACTGATTGATAAGGCTTGTTTTCCTGAAACAAATAGCTGAAGGATTAGGAAAGAAAAATGAAGACGCACCATATAAAGGTAAATGTGTTCAGTGCACAAAAGCAAGTGGCTGAGAGGAGACAATACAGCACATGGGCCACAAGGNAAGAAAAAGAAAAAATGAAGTTAAAAAAAAAAAAAGTTCAGAAGGAAGGAATTAAGCTTTTTCTGCTCCTATTAACAGTGTCATTGCTTTCAGAAACTATTATGTGTTTATTCCTTTCCCCAGTGATGTTCTATTGTCACATAGAAAACTAAGCTATAGGAAAAAATTCTAAGCTATTAGCGTGTATTGAAAAAGATGAATGCTGTCACTGCAAATTCCAAAGTGCCAGTTGTCTGATTCATTGGCTTACTGAAATACACACAAGTAACAAACAGGTTTCCTCTGCAAATTGCTCAGAACTGTTGGTAATATTCCTGAAAGAACTGTGAATAACCTGTGTGATGAATGGGGTCTAAAAATCTCATCATCTTCATATATCTGAGCAGAGCTTGATTAATTCAAATGAAGAAATTAAAGGTACATGAAGTGAATTGAGGAAAAAGTTGAAAATAAAAATAGATCTGCAAAATATTAGATCTCTCCTAGCCTCAAAGAGATCAATTAAATCTTTACAAGACAAAAGGCACTGAAAAGGGCTCCTGTGGGGCCAGGTAAAGACTGAAGTGTAATATTTTGGAAATGCCATAATTTAAAGGGAATATAATGTGTTATTTTTATATGCTGCAGAACTCCAGAACTCCACCTCCTTCTTCTGTTAAAATGCTACCCGACTAGCTTAATACTCACAACTCTCTGACACAGTGTCCTGGATTTTAACATTTTGTGGCTATTTTATTTGCCATGTCTGCAGCAGTCTCAGAAGTCAGTCACCTCAGTGCTATTATTCTCCATATAGCAGAAAGAAGCGATTGATTTATTTATAAATTATGTGTACCACACAGGAGACTGGCTGGTAAACATTGTGATAGTAAGCAGCCTTGCCTTTTATACATAGATTTTTGAGAACTCTTCACAAAGAGTTTAAATTTCTGATGTACTGCTTACTCCATCTGCAATTAGCATTAAGGCTAAAAGCACTATTCACTATTCATATTTGCTCCTCTCCTTATCTTAGATTAACCACTGTTTAATATGTGGTTAAAATTATTCTGCACATCATCAACTGATCTATGTGAAACAGCACAGAGAACAAAAGAAGCTTAATCTTCCATGAAGCTTCAGTCAAGTGAAACTGTACATAATCCAGAGACAGTTTCTTTTTGATAACCTGCACTTAATACACACTGCATGTCTCCTCTCTCTCTGTCCCTGCATATTTTGAATCTGCTTATTAAACTAAAAAATAGCCCTGATGATTTTTTCCCTAGATTTCACACACTGTGGGCCTAATTGTGCAAACTCTTTGCATTGAGCGCGATGGTTGAGCACAGACACAACTCTGTGTTAACAGCTGTGAAACCAACAGGACCAGTTGCAGGAACACTGCATACAGAAAGAAAGACTTTATGAGATGAGGCTTTGAATAGTGGTTGTAGCTGCAAATGACTGGAGAAAAATCATTACTCTTTGGGCTACTAAAGTGAAAGAGAAACAATTAAAAAAAACCAAAAAAAAACCCCACAAACAAATGCAAGATTCTTCCCAAGAGAAAGCAAAGTAAGAGGCCATTAATGTACCGAATTATCAAGATGTGACAGCAAAGGGTAGGGTCTTGTGAGCAAGAATGTAAATTGCATCACTGAATTCTGTTTTTCTGAATTACTCACTGAAGCAAGTCTAGGAGGGCTCCACAAACAGACGCAGTAGCACAAAACTCATTTTCTGTACCTTGAAATATTTTATTTTTCTAAAAAAGTAACCTGGGATTTATAGCAACATTTTAATTTCTACAGTAGCCTCCCGCAGCATGCTGCCGCATCACACACTAAACTTAAGGCCGAAGCCGAGCGAAAGGCGGTTTATGCCCGTTTATCCGAATCACTTCGGTTTATGCCCGTTTATCCGAATCACTTCGCGGCAAGAGCAAGATGCGCCGCAACAGCGCAGCGCAGCCCTTCCTGTCGCTGCCCCTGCTCCGCAGCTCACTCTTCGCCCAGGGCCGTTATGGAGCGGCGAGCACAACCAGGCCCTGGGCGGCGGGCCTGGCGCTCCCGCCACTAGAGGTCGCTCTCGTCACAGCTTTGCCGCTGCCGCACGCGTGCAGACTGCGCTCAACGGGGCAATCCTGCCGCTCAGGCTGCTGTGCCTCACTCCGCGCGGCGTGCCAGAGGAAGAGACGATGCCTCCTTAGCTGCTTCTCCTGCTGATGAGCAGATGTTGGGCTGACTGAATGAATCACCGGATAGTTTAATACACAATGAGTATTACTTTAGCAAAGGAAGTTTGAGCTTTCGCCTTGGCTTCCAAAAGGTTGAAAATTTGACCAGGTAAAACAATACGCCTTACTGTTGAGAGACAGACAGCATGACAATCTCTGGGGACACTTAGGATCTGGTATGTACTTAGATCCCATAACTGAAAAACTCAAAATCTTTTACATTAACTAATATTTCATTTTGGGAAAACAACCAACCAAGCAATCAAACAACCAAAACCCCAACCAACCGGGCAAAAACCCACACCAAAAAAAAAAAAAGTTTCCCATATAAGTTGTCAGTAAACTTCCAGTGTATAACTACTTCCAATTTGTAGTGCATTTTTCTTCTAATAAAAATCAGGATATTAACTCCGGTAGTCACAATTTTTATTGTGGCATTATCATGAATTTAAAAAAGGATTTTTTTTTTTTAATATTTATTTCTGACTGTTTCAAATTCCTGTACAGTATCTTCCCTTATACTTGCCACACCGATGAAACACAAACATCACCCAATTTAACAAAAAGTTATGTTCTCTGATGAATAAAAGCAAAGGATTTGAGGAAAAGCAAACTCAATGTAAACAGAATCCTACTCCCACAAACAAGGCAAACCATATCTGAAGAAAATATAGCAAAGCACATTGATATCAGCTAGAAGGCAATATAAATATCCATAGGATAGAAAGAGTTGTCCAGTTTCCAACGGTGGTGGAGGAAAGCATGTGAAGAGCATCTTTTGTACATACTGTTGCATGCAGGAGGCAAAGAGCGTACCGAAGCAAATCAATGTCAGTATCATCTTGAAGGAAGTCAGAATAAGGGAGGACGTTCTCCTGTTAAACAGAGAGGTAAGCACTGCACAACAGTGTGGGGAAATAGAGGGACCTGAATTCTGAATTCTGAAAGATACCGTAGCAAAAATTACTGTGACTTGGCAAGAAAGCACCGTGCGGAAATATTTTGGGACCATAATCACACCATTTAGATTGTGTTGAGAGAATTCAAGCTGAAGCGTGTTTCCTACTAGCAAACTGTTGAGTTGCAATGTGAATACATATTCCCCACAATATTTTACTGAGATAGTTTAGCCGATAGTGCCGGTCAGGATTCTGACTTTATTTACACTGCTTTTGCTTCAACACAGTTGGAAAGCTCACTGGAGTTACTGATTATTTACAACCTTGTGAGATCACACTCAATATCTTAAAAACTAAAGGTGTCCTTTGATATTCCCTTTATGATTACAAATTACTCATACAGTTAAAAAAAAATTTCTTTGCCTAAATATTTTAAAGGGTCTGTTTTTCCATTTTCATCTCTCTCATTGTTTTCCACCTTTCCAGAGTGAGTGTAGAATGCTACTTTCCCAACTTTGATTATTGCCACTCCATCTGCCAAAGCACACAAAGTTATGCATGTGCTATGTAGTAGAAGATCATACAGTCAAAATTCTTACTATAATTATGTTATTTAAATGTTTAATAGACCTGGCTCTAGACCATGATATTCCTACTACATGGTTATGCAGAGCCAGACACCTATACTTTGCTAAGGTAGGCTGACACTATGAGACTGTTGACCTGCTTGCACCTGATGAGACATTGTTGTTTACCTCTACAGTGGAAATCGTGCAGTTGTCAACTTGTGTGTTTAAATTCTATTGTTCAATTTAAGAAAGAAGTAGATTTTTTAAGTAATACAGGACAATGCTGAGGGTAAAACCAGCGGCCTGTAAAACAAGGTCTCTAAACTCACAAGTTTCCTGCAAGCAGTGAGCATCCTCTTGACTCAATGTTAAAGTCCTTCCTTCCCTGAATTGGGTAAATCCTGGGACACTGAGAAGGCTGGACAGTTTTCTGAGCCCAGTGGCTGCAAATTTCTTTCCATTATGGAAGAGGGAGGTGTGAGTAAGAAGCCTCCTTCATCCCCTCTATCTGCATGAGGACACCATTTTTGTTTTGAAATCCTGGTAGACGTTCAATGCAGTTAATTTCTTCATCCGTTACAGTAGTTCCACACAGATCACTGTAGCCTGAGGGCTGTCATTACTGTTAGGGCTTACATAAGGGGAAAAAAAGACCAGATTCATTATTCATTTCTACTGAAGGGAAAGGGAATAAATCCAGAGAGACAGAGTGGTCATACACAGAACCCAGTTTTCCTGATTTGCAGCATATCCACCAGGCTATGCTGCCTTTGGCATGCGTCAGGGGTAAGAAATGTATTAAGTACAAGTATCTGCCCAATAAGCTGTGTAGCTCCTACCCATCTCCTGAGACAGAGCAGCCCCAGTACTGCATTAGAGTAGGGATTGCAAAGAGACAATAAGGCCAAGAATCCACACCTTGCCTGTTTTGGGAAACATCCCATCCTAGCAAGTGATGGGGGAGGGCTACCACGTACTTAGTCTGAGTTGGATACAGCTGTAATGGTGATACAAAAAGAGCAGCATTTTCTGCAGCTCATGACCCAAAGTATGTGCCCCTTAGTTTCTCCCATAAATCTACTGATGATAACTGCTGCATTAAATAGACCCATGACCCCAATATTTCTAGTTCATCTTTTCCTGGACTCTGGCTTTGCTATTACTATAAATTAGGAAAATGAGAAAGTATTGTATTATCTCTGGAAGTGTCCTTGTTCTGTAGCCCCCTCACCTGTTATCGGTAGTAGCTGCAGCTTTCAATTAAGCTACTCCTGTGATTTGCAGGGACTTTTTTTTTTGTTTGGACTTTTTTTTAGGAGGTGGTGGGTTTTTGTTTGGGTGTTCAGGGTTTTTTTTGTTTGCTTGCTTTTTTGGTGCATATATTTATTTAATGTTCATGTAGGAAAAAAAATCGTGGTCAGTGTAGAAGGTTTATAGGTTATATTCTTTAGCAGCAATAGTAGCCAAATTATTATCCTGTGTTAACTTCCTTGGAAAGATGTTTCTCTGTGCATTGAATGACACCATGGTTTTCAGAGATTTCTGGCAGAGGTAGTAATTGTCAGGAAATCCAGTAGCCATTGATGGCATCTGAGAAGACCATCATAAACCAAAAGAAGGTAATTTTACCCAGAATAGGAGGCCCCTGCCTAGATGCTGTGGCCAGTATGTGTGCTCTGGAGACAGGTTTTAATCTTGTAAAATAAAAGGGAAGGGGGAAGTTTGCAAATCAAAAGGCTCAAAAGAGAACAATATTAGGTAGGGGAAATTACCCTTAAATTTTGATGCAGAAATAATAATTCCAGAGGCTTCTGTTTGCTCATACTCCTTTTTGCTAGGGTTTTGTGCTTTCTGTTCCAAACTGTTGGCTTGCTCACTGCTTTATGGACTGGTAGAGTTGCTAGAGTTACCACTGGTTTGGCACCATCAGGTCAGGTATCCATGAACTGCTTTTTTACTGAAATGTGGATTAAGCATTATGTTTGTTAGCCCAAAAAAGGGAAAAGCCTCTGTGTACGCTAGCTCCTTGGGAAACACTAGGTGTAACTACTAAAGGTCCAGGATCCAATATCCATGGAGACAGAAAGAGAGAAAGCCCATTGTAATTCCATTTACTTTATAAAAGCATCACAGATTTTCTTACTAAAGCAGATTTTATTTTTATTGCCATTCATTTTTAATGGAAGCTATGCATTTACCTATGCAAACTAGAAAACTGCACTCTGGTCACATAGTTAAAGATTTTGCAACACATAATATGGCTTTTGAATTTTGTAAACCTGTTTCACCAGGACATGTCAGCTATTTGTTAGTGTATGTACATATCTGCATAGGTAGTATTAGAATGGTATTATATCTGAGATCCACTTTGGCATGCCCAAAGAAACAGAATTTTCATGAATTAATTTTGACCTAAAGGAGGAAATATTTGGAGATCTTTTTTCTCTGCCTATGAATTGTACTATGGAGATTCCTTACCCATCATATTTGCACTATTTTTGTGTTTGAGATATTACCAGACTGATTGACATTTATAGGTGATATACTTTAGCAGCAATGGTAGCCAAATTGTTACCCTATGTTAACTTAATTAGACAAAACCTACCTTTGAATTGCCATAGAAATATCTCTCTTCAGTCTGATTTCAATTCAGAAAAATAAAAGACTGCCAACATACTTATTAAAGCACGGATATGTATCTGTACATTTGTTAGTACTCAAAAAATCTCAAAAAATTGTTTGCCAGTAGCCATTGGATGGCTTTGGTTACAGCAAAATACTGGCATAAATAAATAGGAATATTGAACCAGAACAATTGCCTTTAGCAGCTAGAGCTGTAAATCATACACAAGCTGTCATCATGAGTTGAAACACGTCTGCATATTTAGTACTGTGTTTAGCTTGCCTAATCAAAACAATATGTAAACCATTAGTGCACGTGAGAGCTTGCCAAGCCAAAAATTATTTACAAGTTACATTTTGTGTTTCTGGAAATTTTCAAGAGAGGAGAGGAGAGGAGAGATTCGAGGAGAGGAGATTCGAGGAG
>VWZI01000286.1:37852-49991 GCA_013396835.1 Psilopogon haemacephalus | reverse complement strand
ATGTTAGTGGAGGAGAGGAGAGGAGATTCGAGGAGAGGAGATTCGAGGAGAGGAGATTCGAGGAGAGGAGAGGAGATTCGAGGAGAGGAGAGGAGAGGAGAGGAGAGGAGAGGAGAGGAGATTCGAGGAGACTCGAGGAGACTCGAGGAGAGGAGACTCGAGGAGAGGAGATTCGAGGAGATTCGAGGAGATTCGAGGAGAGGCATCTGCTATTAAAGAAAAAATATATTATGTATAGTAAACAAGAAACACAGAATTGATGATGCAATAGTCTGGGCCAGATCCCCAGCTAATGTACTTCAGAATGGTCACGGAAGCTGTAGAGATTTCTGCTAGCTATAATTCTGGTCACTAAATTTTTACTTTCTATTAAATTCAGAGGAATATAAACAAATAATTTAAAGCCATATGTATTTTTCTTCTTGATGTCATTCATCAGACTCGGACACCTTAATAATACATATTCTGACCCTAACAGTTTTTTTCAGCCTTTAAGTGAGCATAGCTTTTAAATAATATGTATGCTGGAGCAGATTCTCACCTGAGTAGACTGGATGTTTCATTTGAATTGCTGTTGCTTTAGGTGGTACTTCCAAGTCTTTGTTTACAGGAAACAGAAAAGTTTCTTTGTTTAAATGACAGTAATAGAATGCATGGGCTGCCTGAGTTCTCATGAAGGTTCCTCTCTGTACAACCCTTACATATCACCTTAAACTGTCCCTGACAAGACATTAGGAGTATATGGATTTACCTGGATGACCTGCATCCTGAATTATCATTCAATGGATTTCCCTTCATTACTGTAGATGAGAATAATTTATAGGGAAATTCCTCCAGTGAGACAAGATTTTGTCTTTATCACTGCTGAAGGACATTGATAAGGAATATGTGGGCTACTACCAGCAACGCTTCAGCCAAAGTGTGTCTTTAGTAGCTTTTCATAGGCATGTATGACCTGAAGAATATGGCACTTAGTCCAGGTGGCAGCTGTTTACCCAGCTGGTAAGGCCGTGTAGAGAAAACTGAGAAGAGACATCCACAGTGCTTGCTCTGGCCACACATCAGCTGCTAAACAAGCAGAGTCAAGACCATCAAATCCAGGAGTGACAGACTGAATTATATGAACTAGTTCAGTCTTTGGAGAAGCAGCATGTAGTCCTCCATACAGCCACCCAGGTGAACCAGGGGAAAGTGCCATATGGGCTTCAAGTTGTTTTGCCTGGTGTCGAAGATTAGAGAGAATTGTGAGGAAGTGAGACAAAACTGTCATTATTTGGCACAAGGACCAGACATTCACCACCACACAATATATTATGATCAAGTACAAAATTTCCACTGTTATGTGACCTGAAGAAAATAATCACTCTGTTTTTCACATGATAAATCTTCATCTAATTTTACAGTCTATAAAGACCAGAGAATTGCAGCACAGATTTCTGACTTATTTGCTGTTTACAAATCAGGTTTTATTTTGTTTCTGAGCAAGCTATTCTATCAGAGAATCCTTTCTAAATGCGTAATTGCTTTGTAGGCCACACACTGTTTGATCTTGGTGGTCTATGAAGAACAATAAAAGTAGACTTACAATAGCCTTCTTTAAATCATGCTTGGCACTTGACCATGAAAATGCATGCGTTCTGAAGTTTCCATTTATTAAAAATCCATCACTTTTTATTGAGCAAATTAATGGTTCAAAATCACAATGAAATACCACTATTATTGCTGATTTTACCTAGAAAAATATGTCACTAAACCTAACAAGAATGAACTGTTCCCTCTCCATTTTACATATGCTGCCGACATCCATATGTGGTGTTACGAAAACTGTCTTTGGCCTTTTTAGAAAAATCTTAATGTGTATTTAAATGAAAACATAAGTGGGCTACAATCCTCTGAAGTACTTTATTCAATTAACTCTTTTTTTTCTTTCCTCAGTAGAAAGATGTGAATTATTTTATATTGTTTTGCACCCTGGAAGTCTCTAGTGTGATTACTATGATGTTGCCATTTGTGCCATTCCAGGTACATTTATGTTGTATTTTTCATTTATAGCTCCTTGATTCAGATTTTTATGATGAAACCATTAGGAGTCCAGTACTGTAAAAAACAAAACAAAACAAAAAAAACCCCAACAAAACTTAGACCTGGGTCCTGGAAAAGCACACACACATATACTTAACCTGACTGCTGAGAGTAGTTTTGGTAGTGAAGTTAAATGTCGTTGTAAATGCAGCACTACGATTTTCTCTGTTTCAGTAGTCCTGTTAGCTGCAATGGGATAGCTGAGTACACAATTAAGGCTGGGCATATGGTGTAGGTCCAATGCTGAAGTTTTCTCTGGGATGAAACTGTAAGTTCTTAGTTCAAATGCAGATGATCTTAAAAACAAAATTGGAAGCAAATTGTTTCAGCTGCTATTATGCCACACAAAAGAAAAACTTGAAGGGGCTCCAGGAAAGCTGGGGAGGGACTTTTGGCAGGGGCTGGAAATGCCAGGCTGAGGGCCAACAGCTTTGAGCTGGGAGAGGGGAGATTGAGAGTGGAGATGAGTGGGGCATATTCTACAAGGGCTTGTGGTGACAGAATGAGAGGGAATGGATTGAAGCTTGAGGATGGGAGACTGGAGATGAGGAAGAAATTCTTCGCAGTGATGGTGAGGAGACACTGGAACAGGTTAATCCCTCCCTGGAGGTGTTGCGGGAGAGGTTGGGTGAGGCCTTGAGGAACCTGGGCTGGCGGAAGATTGAGGATCATCTAGTTCCAAACCCCCTGCTTTGGGAAAATTCCATGACAGGGGTCTTGGAACTAGATGATTTTCAAGGTCCTTTCCAATGCAACTCATTCTAGGAGTGCCTTGAGCAAGCTGGGCTGGTAGGAGGTGTCCCTGCCCATGGCAGAGGGTTGGCACTTGATGATCTCTGAGGTCCCTTCCAACACAACTCATTCTATGGTTCTGTGGTGTGATACTAGATGCCTTTTTTTAGCTTAAAAAATGAATAAAAATATTTTAAAATTAAATTTTGCAGGTCATTAGTCTTTGAAAGGCAAAGAACTGTTGAAGGCTATTTTGAAAATGCCAGATAACTGTTACTTTTCCTAAGTGGTCATTCATACACACATACACCCACAACCTAATTTAAAAAATAATAAATTTCATAACTGCTCACAGATTGTTCTGTATGTGCAGCAGCCAAATAGACATGAAATGCTGAAACAGATTTAATGGAGCAGTTGTAGTCTATTGGGGTTAAAAATCTCCTGTCTACAGGAATTTAAATATGCATTTAAATAATAGCCCATAATAATTCAAAGAACTCCTATGCTATATAGAAGAAGTAGAATAATTGATAATAAAAAGTCAGCCAAGTTACCATAAAGATTTTTAGAGAGCATGCAGGTTTGTAGGACAGGAAATGATGCCACAGATGTCAGTAGCCTTAGACTGCCCACTTTGCTTGTGGAGAGGCAATTCAGCAGTCAGATTTTGAACATCTTGCTCACATTCCTCTGTGGTTATTCATTCACACAATGAGTCCTATTAAAACCAAAAGGACTCCTTGGGAGAATAGTGTTTCTTGCCTGTGAGCAGTGGGTCCTTGATTTGATTCCAAGAAAGTGAGTTTTAGCAATACTGCACTGCAACATTGAACTGCCCAGCTGTGGTAATGTGTTTTGGCAAGCTGACATATAGTCTTGGCATAGGGGACATGCTGAAAGGCACTTGCTCTAGTACACTACTTCCAAATTAGCACATGCTTCACCATCTCTGTTTACCAAACAAAAGTAGCAAACAGGGGCCATAATCCTTGCCAGTAATTTGGTATGCAGTTTTTGCATGTTAGCCTCATTTCTTTGTATTTTCTTCTTCATGGTATATGATTTAATGAGCTTCTGAGCTCTATAATGATCTATGAGCTCATTATTCTATAAGCTTCTATGTGTTTTCTATACTCATACATTCAAGACATTCAAGTTCTGAGCTTGCTAATGAACACCCAAACATCTCCTTGATTATAACAGCACTAGTCACAATAGTAAAGTTATTCATGGGTATAAACTCATGAAGAACTGTGCTTGTAGGATTAGTGCCTTAATTTACTTTCTTTTTTGTTTGTTTGTTTTTGTTGTTTGTTTAATATTTAAAATTGATTTAAGTATTTTTTGTCATTGTGATTAAATGCAGGTGATGAGAAGCATTTTTAAATACTTATCTTCTTTTGATCTTTATTAAAGATTTTCTTTTGTTGAACTGAAAAAATACTAACTTTTCACCTTAGACAGCAGGTTGAAATTTGACAGTGTAATCCAGATGGGAACACAGGAAGACTAGGATAAAAGAAAATGAACTGCAAAGGGGCTCGAGCTGACGAAGTTGACAATGCTGTAATACTACCTTCCACTCAGTCTCAAGCTGTTTGTTTTTGCAGTGAACACAAGTTTCCATTATAACATTTGCCTGTCTGAAAAACTATGGCAAGACTTTGGTTTCCATGGTGACACTTCTCTTTTTCATATGTATTTATCATTAAAAAGCAGAAAGCCTACCCTTTTCTATCTGAGAATGTTACTTTTAGCACTTAATAATTGAAGGCAAAGCTGATTTATTTTTTATGTCAGGGTGTCTTACACACATCCCTCTATCAGTGAAAATTCTTGCAGTATTACAGTCATTTATTATAAGTGGTTTACTCCATGCATTACTTCAGGAAAACATTTCCAGGTTTTAAAGCTGGAGAGTGGCCTGCCTTTCCTCCTCACAGTTTCAGCTGATACTACAGTGTATCACAGATAACCTTTCAAACCATTTCAAAGCACACACTTCTCTACACATAAAGCTTTCAGCTTCATTAATACAACATATGAGACAAGCAATGTTTCTGGTTCTTGCCAGTGACCAGATACTATTTGAAATGGTAATATATTTAATGAAATTAACATTTTTATTTTTGGAAACAGAAAAGCTTTACCTTGCTTCCAACTATTGGGTTTGCACAGCAACGGTGCTATTTTGACTCCTCCACAACAAAGCTGAAGCTGATAAATAAGGTATGATGGCCACTGTGTCAGTTTTTCCATTTTTCAAGTCTGCATTTCAGCTGGCAATTTGCTAACATTTCTCCAGTGGAAAAAAAGTTAGAAACTCAATCCAAAACAATTTTTCCATTCTAAGGTTCCCAAGCTGATGCCTTTTATTAGCAGAGCTTTGTACGGTGGAGGAAAGATACCCTGGTGAAATATGATGTCTAATTAGTTTTGAATCTAAAACCCACCAAGGATATGTGACATAATTAAATAAACAAACGCTACTCGAACCTAAACAGTTTTTACAGAAACTGAGGTAACATCAGAATGATACATTCAGAAGAGTATGAAGTGGCAACGAGTAAGGACTGTACATTGCATATAGTATCTGGAGTGGGTTAGTCACTTTAGTTGCCCCAGCATGTCCTTTTTCAGTATTCTGCATGCTTCCCAGCAAAACTGAAAAAAAAAAAAAAAAGTCAAACAAATGTATCCTGTGATTCTATCATGAACTGGTGCTGTAAACCCAGGCTGAGATGTTTGGCCAAACTGCTGGAATAGACTGTAATTTGGAATACTGTCACCATGCAGTTAGGAGTATGGTATAAAACTGGGTATTTTTAACTTAACTTCTAAGAATAATTACAAGAAAAAAGTCAATGGGCATTGTAAGTACAACACAACTTGAGATGACTATCAGAAAACTAAGGATTAAAAAGTTTTTAGGAAGAGCTGTTACGTGTGAAAAATCATGGATACATTCCTTTGGCCTTAAATCTAGATTACTGGCCAGCAGAGTTGAGCTGGGCAATGACCTAGCCACCACCAGTGTAAGATCTTCATTGTTGTGCAATCTCAAAGCTCCTGGTCATGATGAAAGGAGATTCATCCAGCACACCAGGTTCTCTGGCCAAGGGTGTTGTGGTAGACCTGAAGGGTCAAAATAAGCCTATACATGTGCTAACTTGTCCAGACATGTTTTTCTGCTCTCCTTCCTTCTGTTTGGGGAAAGAGACAACTGCGGGAAGGACAAAATACCTGGAGCCATGGAGCCTGAGCACTCTGGCTTGCACAACTTGTTTTTCTCCTGCTCGTACCTGTAGAAAACAAGGTGCACGTACTTGCCTTACACTAAGCCTGTACTAGGGCTATGCTCTCTGCCTAAATGGTTATAGCAAAACTGTGGCTTCACCCAAATATGGTCATAACTTGGCTTACTGCCACTCTGATTGGATAAGCTAATTTTGTCCAGAGGTCCAATCAATCTCAGGCATTGATATAAAAACAGATAAGACGGTAGCACAATGTGCTTTTGCCATTCTTTGCCATGCTTTTGCCATTATTCTGTATTCTGCTGTATCCATGTCTGTAATGCCATATTATTAAATATAGCAGTATAAGCTATATTCTAACCTGGAACTGTTTTACCAGAAGCAACTTGAATAGCCTTCAAACAACAGCTACATTGATAGCAGCCAGCATGATATATCTGCTGAGATACATTACAAGATACCATCCCTACACCTACCGGAGCAGATGAACATCTCCTGAGACACACAGAAGTCCAGAGAGAGCCAGGAACAGGGCAGCGATCATCTGCACCCCTTCTGCAGCAGCCTGTGAAGCCAGGAAGGAGCTCTGCAAGCCTCAGCATCCAGCCAGGAGCCAGACCAGCCAGAAAGGCAACAGACAGAAATCCCTTCAAGTGTTCTGGGTACTGTCTCAATTTCTTACTAACCCTGCAAGGTGGGAGAAATAATATTTGTGAATAAAAACATAAAGCTTCCTTTATTATCTAGCTTCTGCCTTAAGCAGAAAGGGGCCCTGAGTTCATCTAGTGGACGAGCAGCACTATTGACCACAAGAAATCTCTTCCAGTGTTAATTAGTTAATTAATTCAGTTGGATCAATTGTTTATGCATATTGATAGTTAATTCTAGATCTAGATATCATTTATGTGATGCATTCCATAAATGTTATGAAAGAACCTGTTTTTTATTAAAATTAATAGTTGGGGGTGGAAAACTTTGGAGACAAATCATCTCACATTAATTAATCAAACCCCCTTTCCGTCACAAAGGGCCTGTTTCACCACCTCTTCTCACAGCTTCTGGGGATGGGAGTTACACACAAATGGAAGGAAACTAGCAATACAATGCTGCTGTCTGAACTGCAGAAAGAACCATGTCGCTGGGACAGAAGTGAAGGGAGATGAGACACGGTTGTTTCTCTCCAGGAAGATCTTATAGGTATAAATTGATGGAGGGAGCTGCTGTCCGTGAGCAGCCTCTGTAAGGACACCATCCTCTGACATGCAGCTCTTCTGAAATACTGTAGTTTCCCGTTGTTTGGTGGACCAGATGTTCTTGTTTAAGAAATAATTTTATTTGTGGTTTCTTTTATTATTTTTCATCTTAATTTATTATTTTTGGAAGAGATGAGCAGAACTGGATACTGTTATGTACTTAGGAGTAAAGTAAAAAAGATCAGAAAATGATCAATTATTAGATTTAAATTACTGTAAACGGACAAAGATGCACATGCATATATATGTACTTCCCATCTATATTACTGGTAATGTGTTGGTGGGCAATGAGGCAGTAAGAAATATCAACAATGCTATATAGGACAAACATGAGACTATAGCTATATATGTATAAAAACTGTGTAATTTGTATATATATTCATACATGAAGTCAAGAGTTGAAATTTTCAAAAGCAATGTCTAGGTTAAATACTATAAAACATTAACTATTCAATGTTCATAACTCTGTCCATCTTTTAAGAGAATCCAATAAGACTTTTTTCTTTTTCTTTCTGGTAACTTGGTTGCTCATACTACATGCAGCTGGTTCAGTCTAGGTCTTGGTCTTCTCTTCTGGATTTATTTAGCTTCCATCATAGAACTGAGGTGGTCTTTCATATATGCACTAATAATGTTTACATTTCTAAAATGGAACACAGACTTTCACTTGAGGTAAAAGATCAGAAGGTCAAGGAAATGGAGAGATTAGATCTTCTGCTTAAGCAGACTGCAATACAATAAAACTTGGCATCTTGATTGGTAACGTTAATACCCTATTTCAGAGCCAGAGGCCAAGGCCTTTTGCACATGAGCATTGTTATTAAAATTGCCTTCTAAAATTTCTTTTAATTGCCCATTCACACTAGTGAAACCTCAACTGACCTAACTAGTGATTAGGAGCATTAGCATGCTCCAGCTTAGTGCTAAATCTTCTACATGATACAGCCCTGGTAGAGAAGGATGGCAGTCCACCAGATGCCCACTCACGTCTCCTGCCCACTGCTAATAGAATTGCAGTGGTGGCAATGAAACAAAAGGAAATTTTAATAAACTCACTAGCAGTATAGGCAGGTCAACATATGGTGATTTTTTTGTAGAACAAATGTGCCTATCAGTAGCTTCAAAATGGAGAATGTGAAAGTCAACATCTTGCAGACTGTACTGTTTGGGTAGCAACATCCCTAAACAATTACATCCAACATGCTGCAGAAAATCTCTAGAGGTAGGCTAACTCAGGAGTTTTGAATTAATTGGTGGTTGTATTTAATTCAATAAGATATGATGAGACTAAATTAATAAAAATACTTGAGATAATGTTCAAGAAGGCTTTCTTAGGAAGACCTTTTGCCTTGCATAGACATTGAGCTATGTCTCTATGATATGCATGCCATCTGCACAAGCTCTCCACATATACCACATTTTCCTCTCAGATTCCACAGTGTGCTTTGAGATTGAAACTCATAGGCCTTGCTCAGCCTAGTTCACATTTTGTATTTGTGCCGAAGTCACGAAATTTAGTTTAACTTTCTCTGTTGAAGTTTTGCATCCATCTGTTACAGTTTGGCTATGGAAGGCAAAATAAAAGGGAGAGGTAGCATCTGTTATTAGAGAATCTAAGACACTTGAAAGATACAGAAGGTATAGAATGACTTCAACTATTTTTATTTGTTCCCATAAAAAAATAAACAGAAGAGATTTGCCTAAATGATCAGGTTTTTAATTTATTTTTTTTTTAATCTGAAATACCTTTTCTACCTTGCCAGCTGGAAACAAATGCTTGTTTTGGGCAACATCAATCTGCTTCATATTTTGTGCACCTCATGGGACAGGTGATTCTCAGACTCCTTCTTCCCTTGGTCATACTTGACAGTCATACCACTACTCTCACGATCAGTAGCGTCTGCTCCCTACTAATGAATTACTACAATGCTGAAGGGAGAGTATATGTAAATTTCCCTTCTTGCAAAAAGCCTCTGTTGCTGGACTTTTTATAGGAATTTTTGTTGCAATCCTGAGAAAGGATAACTTTTCCTTTCTTGTGATTAAGTCTGCAAAACTCTTTGCCTATTCCCCTAGAACTTTCCCCTCCCTCTTTGCAGAATGATTCTTCTTTGTCTTGCAAGGTACTGTGTGCTTTGTGTGGTTCCTTAATGTCCATGAAATCCAAAAGCACATTTCTTTTGTACTGAAACACATGTAAGGAATACTTTGTATGGATATTCCACCTGTATAACTCTGTACAGATCACAGAGGTGTCATCAAAACTTGCAGCCATTTATTGGTTAAAGAGGAGAAAGTGGCTTCTTCAAACAGTGAAAGAATTGAAGATTATGAACCTTCCTGGAATCAAGTCTGTTGGTAGAGAATGTATAGCCCACCAGAGAAGAGAAAGATAGGATGCATGCCTGAGCAAAGTCAGAGGCATTTTGTACTCCTATCCATTGCCTCACCGCTCCGAATCTGCATAACCAGCTGAGATTTATGTAGAATCATAGAATCATAAAAGTTGGGGGAAAATGGAGCCAAAATCAGTCACTTCAAACTCAGACAGCTTCAGGCTAGAGTTCTAATTCCAGACGGTTCCTAAAAATAACATGAAAGCTGTGGTGAAAACTGATAAAAGCTTGGAAATACCAAGCTACAGCTGGTCACTGGGCTTGATTCACTGCTGTATTAAAGCCCGTTTAGATATCTTTGGCAGAGCAAAGGGTCTTTAAAGTGAGTGTGAATTATATGGTTAAATACTTGCAGCTGATTTATCATAACGTGTGTTGCTGTACAGGGTTATGGAAATATGTGTTGTCTAGTCCTATCTTCCTGAGCTATGCAGGTCTAAGGAACTCACTTGTTTGCAGAATAGCTGCAGCTGGAATACACAGAATACAGCAGTGTGGGAGGCTCAAGCTCAAAAAAGCAGCTCATGCTTCCCAGTATAAGAAGTTGTAATATAAAAAATTACACCAATATTTAAATTTAATTATTTGCATCGAGTAAAAATTAAGTTAGTAAACAAATTTAGGCCTTATTTTATGTAGGTTTCTGCAATAATTGTATATGCATACATATACAATTATTGTATATGTATGATTGTATATGTATAAGTAAAACTCAAGACACATATCATACTGTTCAGAAAGCAGTTTCTTTAAAGGTAGCAAAAGTCTGAAGTTCACTGTGTAAATACTATCCAATTAAATTATTTCACCTTTGTTTTAACACCATTATGCAAAATGTCCTGGTATGTTCCACCTGATCCACCTGAATCTGTTTTAAATAGCTATAATTGGTGATTTTCTAGATCAAGGGTCTTACTCAGATCAATGACAGTAGCTTGTGTATATTGATTATTAACCATGCCTATGAAAATACTATTTGTTACCTCGGGGATGATAGTGAAATGAACAAGCTAACTCCAAATTGGAAGGGGATCAATGTGTTGCATGTAGATAAAAAGAAGCATGTTACCCGAGAGAGCATCAATTTTTCATGGACTGTGGACAAAACACGAGAGCAAAAGGAATTCACTAGGTCAGACACTTCATTACGGAGCCTCATATTATTTTCTAGTAAAAGAGTGAACCAAGTTAATTTTTCAGTCACATAGAAGTGAGAAAACTTCTAAGTCACGCTGAAATATGTGGGGCATGTCCATGAAAAGTGAAGATACATTCTGTGGTATTACAATGATACTCAATGGCTTAGAGTCTAGTGTATCATCTTATGTAAAGTACCACTGGGCAGAAATCATTTATATATAAAAACAACGTTACAAATATGTTTCAGGACTCTAAATGGAGTTCAACTCTCTTCTTTTGTTCAGGCATGAGAAATTAGCATATTATGTTTAAAAATGTGTATTACATTGAAATTGTAGTCACAAACATCTTTCCTTTCAAGCACACATTTCAAAATATTTCTTCCCTTACTCCAGGCATGACACCGAGGTGTGTTGACAGATCATGGTCTATCAGCTGTTTTTGCTGTAAATGTGCAATAACAGAAAGATTCAGCCTGCAAATCTGCAGAACTTATTTCTGCTTTAGGTTAAATGGGGTATGAAGAAAAAAGTACGTGTTGTGCAAAGCTGCACTGCTGAAGTGCAGGGCAAACCAGAGACAGAGGAAATGGGTTTGCAAAGCAGTGGAGATGCAGAGCCATGATGAAGTATGCTATGTCTGCAGAGAGGTCCACGCTGGCAGCTCACTCTGTGAAAGTCCATTCCTTGTTTTGTAGCAAAGGAGAGCGTGGGGAAGAAAGATCTCCTTTACCTGGGGAATGATCTGATGAAAAAAATCACACAGGAAAAATCTGTAGCACTTTGGGACAGACTTTTTAGCTTAGTTGTCCTTTCTGATATGTAAATGGGAAACACCCATGCGTTAGGCTGTGCTATCAGAATCAGGAATGGGTAATTCCTCCTTTTGTGGCACTAATGTAAATACTAATCTACATGGATTTAGCTCATCCTCGAAAATCACAATTCCCAGATGCACTCCAGACTTACTTAGTGGGATCTATAGGAAGTTACTCAAGTTTAAAGTGATACAATTTTTCTGTGGTGCTTTAATGTTGGTGAAAAATATTGCAGGTGTTGCAAAGAAGAGTGGTTGACTGAGAAAGGGTCTAAATTGTTAACCCTTTCCTCATTACTTTTCTACTTGATCTCCACCCTATGAAATTTCCATAGCATTTTGTTAACATTGTGGTGTTGCAAAATGTATAGAATATGCTGGCAAAAGGTCAATTTTCTGATTTTAGCCTGGGCATTCAACTTTTTTCCTCCTCCAAATAGAGAAGGAGAAAGGAAGGGAA
>VWZI01000286.1:23820-37785 GCA_013396835.1 Psilopogon haemacephalus | reverse complement strand
AAGGGAAGGGAAGTATTTTCCAAAGTGAAATTAGAATTATTGACTGATAAAAAAGAAAATATTGTGTTAGTTCCATATTTGTATTTGATTTTTTTTGAGACCACTCTCATAGTATTTCAATTCATATGGGCATTTGACAACTATGAATGAAATTGCAGGTGTTATTAAAATCAAAAGAAATTGTATATCTTTCAGTCACATTGGCTTGAAGGATTTCCACTCTGTGAGCTGACATAATCCTAAACAGTTCGTACAGAAAATGAATGCATATTTTCCAGTTTATTAGGGAATAGCACCATGTAGCCATGGAGTTTTCAGATTATACACTATCATTTCAAATAAACGATCTTCCACAATGTTGCTCCCCTAAAATATTTTTGGATGGATGAAACAAGTCAACTACGTTCATCCACAGACAGAAAAACATTGAAAGTTGAAAACACAAGTAGTGCCGTGGCTCACAGAATTTATAGCTTAAAGTAAACAAGTTGGCTTCAGTGTTAATTCTTTATTTGTATTTAAAAATTGAAGAAGGTCATAAAAACAACTCACAAGGAAAAATCTGGCATATGTGCATGTTGAAGGGGTGAGATCCTCATCAGAAAAGAAAGAAGTGTTGATGCTAATCAGCTAAACAGGATTCATGCTGTTTGCTTCTGCTACTGCTCTTGTTTTTCCTTTGCTTCCAAACATTAGACAAATGGTAACTTTCTGCTTTGTTTCAAGCATGATGATTAAATGTAGGCACTGGCTAGGTTGCAAAAAGAAAAGGTTGTCTGAGAGGATTAGCACCCTTATTATATGGCTCAAATTTTAATTCAAAATTAACAAGACTGTCAGACCATTGTATATGAACTATAGGGCAATTTCTACATGTAAAAACACTGATTAGCATTTCTCTTCAGTTTGTTAATTTAATTAGGTATTTTCAGAAATATTAAACATTGTTTGAGTAAAACTCCTGTATTTCAGGCTTTTATATGAAGGTCATATGGGCAAATCTTGTTTTGCCAGGTGGACTGTCTACAGTGTACACTGTCTTGATAAAAACCATCTGCAATTGCCTGATACTGGTTAAGACTTAAAAATCAGACTGTGCAAACAAATATATCTTGGCCCTAGATACTTGCCACATCTGCCAACAATTAGTTATATAAAAGGACTAGAAAGGGATACAGAATAAACAAGATCTTATTTCAGAATAAGCAAATAAACAAGGAGCTCTGCATCATTATTCATCAAGTGGATGTGGAATTACCTAAGTCATAGGCTAAGGTTCAGAGCTGTCAATCCTTGAGGTTTAGCTAAAAGTATTGAGTAACAAAAGATCTGATTGACAAATACTTTGCAGATGCTCTGGGAGCATGTTATCCCACCTGCTTTTCTGCTTAGAAGTGCCACCCAAACACTCAGCCAGAGTGCTTCTTAGGGGACAGATGCTAGTGGCAAACCCGATGTGGGAGCAGAAAGTAATTTCTAAAGAGCTTCTTATCACAGTTGTTAGGGTTTGTGCAAATAGTGGTGCCATTATGCCACTGGTGTTGTGAGATATCCATGTGTTCAGAATTAGGCAAGAATCTAAACCAAATGAATACCAACGTTTTGGACCAAAAGGTAGGCTTTAAACCAAAGTGTTCTATGAGGTTTGAAGGAGAGAGGGAAGCTGAGACACTGAAAATACTGAGGTTTCCTGGCTCAGAATATTAAGTGCAACGAAGCCATGAATCCTGACTCTCATCTTGCAGGCAAACTGTTCCAACTTTTAAAGATTTTCCAAAACATTTTGACCTGTTCTTGGAGAACACTAAAATGAAACAATATTGAATTTCTGTAACAATGAAGCATTTAACGACAATAAAATTGACAAATAATAGGCCACATTTACTTTACTATCTAGACAAGGCAAATCTTTCTGATATCATGTTTCACTTGAAAGATTGTATTCAATTAAAATCAAAGTAGGAAAGGAATTTTATTACCTGCATGTAATGTGGGATATGATATAATGACCTTCATTCAAACTCCCAATCATTAAAACTCTCTAACTGGTGACCAGGGAGGACTTCAATTTCAGGTCCAACAGCTGCAAAACATGAATAAAAGCTATAACCTAATTGAAACAGTGATTCCAAATCTTAATACACAAATGGCATGAGAAAATTGGATGTGTGGAAAAACCCAAGATTTTGCTCAAATGTATTATATTTTATTGTGATTAATTCTTCAAAATTATGCCGGGGAAAAGACACTAAGACAATGGATATTTTAAGGTCTCTCTGATACCTCAATTTTATTCTCTATAGTGAACCCTCTGATGGTTGTCAACAGCTTAAGCTGCCAATGACAAAGAGTGAACTACTGCTTGCTTGCACAATGCAATTTCTAGAGTAGATCAGGTCCAGTGTTCAATTATGCCAGAGGAAATCAGGAGTAAATGTCCTTCTGAGGCCCAAGCTGAGCAGCATATGAGAAAAGACATTTTTTGTATCTATGGAATGTCAATTAACAAGCATTTTTTTTTTTTTTATTACTAGATTGATAATGGTCACATAATCACACATGCAAGACCCTGATCACACTTTCTGCTGAAATCATCTTCAAGATTTCCACTGTTTTGGCCAGGTTTCCATCAGGCTTGCAGACAGCAAACTGGCAGAGGTGAGTAGGGTATAACTTATTTTTGCTAAGCTTTGGGGAAATCAATTTTATTTAGAATATCTCCAAATTAGGACATTGGCCTTAAAGGGGCCTCAAAAATAATTTCCTGTCCTTTTGTGCAATGTCAGAGTCATGCAGAAGCTCATAATGACCCATTTAGGTTTTATGGGATAACCAGCCTTAAATGTTACAATAATTTTGTTTTTTCATGAATCAGAATGAAAAACATGTTCTAGTCAATAATATTTCTGTTATGTCCAAACGGAAAATTAAAAGGTTTCCTCAGAAAATGCATGTTTCAGAGAGATGGGGATACTATACCTGTCCTCCACACCCCAGGTTGCTATGTTCAAAGTTCAAAACTCACAAGGAAATGAAACATTAAAACCTGAATTTTAATCTTACCTCACACTATCTTAAAAACTCACATATGTACAGTGGTATATTTTGTCTGAGTTTATAGAAACCCACTCTTTTTCTTACTAACTGTCTTTAACCAACTCAGTTCAAAGTTGTTTAAAAAATCAGAAATGAGAAAGGAGCTCATTAGAAAGTGAATTAGCTTTTCACTAATTCAAGTTTAATATGATTGCATTTATACAGTACAGAAAAATTGCCACTTTATTAGAAGTCATTTGTATACTTAACTGCTGGACGAATTCACCTTTGATGTAGTGGAATACTATTTATATCAACTGCTAAGTATTATATGGCAATTAGTTTTGCCCTATTCTACTTAACAGTGAGATATTAAATGTATGTGATGTGATACAAGTCTTATGATTTGTGGCCTTAAATTCTTGTGAATCTATTGGAATATGTCTCTGTAGTGGCTTATCCTTATTCCAGAGAAAGCATAACTTCACAAAATATCTTACAAACCCAGTGCTTTAAAGCCTGGTTTTCCCCTGTAACTGGTCACAGAATCTGGCAACTGTCTGCAACAAGCTTAGCACGATGTTTCTTCTGGTAAACACATTGTGCCTGAGTGATAGTGTGCTCAGAAGCTATCCCAACACCTGAATGATGCAGGGAAGTTCTCTGACTTCTGTGCCCTAAAATATAATAAGAAAGAGTACAAACATATAGTGCATGTCTCCTGCCTATGTGGTCATCTTTGCTTTGTGGTCCTTCTTGATGCTTGCAAATATAAAGAATATTTTTAAACCACATATCAGATTCATCAGCTCTTCTCTTATTTAGGAATCCAAGTGATACTAGAGCAAAGTTCTCCAGACTAATGTAAACATACTTTTAAAAATGGAGCCAAGATTCCATTCCTACTTATCTCAAGGCCACAACTTTTTTNCCTCTTATTACCAATGGTTAAGTCCACAATTTTTTTTTTTTTTTTTTTTTTTTTTTTTTTTTTTTTGTGCATTCAAGGTGATAAAGGGAGAGAAGAAAGAAGTAAGAGGGATGGAAGGAGGGATGGAAAGGAGGGAATGAGGCTGGATAAGAAACAGGGAGAGTAAAGAGTATTTCAGTGGCTTAAAGGTATATTGCCCTTAAATGCAATCTAAATATTGTCAGATTCCATTTTCACCATATTAATTTTACCATGTGCCTACTTTCTAAGGAAATGGAATTGGGAATGGTAACTCATTCTCATTAACTATGCAAAAATAAATTTTTAAAAGCTGTCAGTACTTAGCAATATTTAACCAATTTCTGAAAGACAATTGTTATTTCTCACCTGGGTGAAGATTTTCTATTTCTTTCCTATATATATATGTTTTAATGAAGGTAGAAGCATGATAGGCTGCAAGTGCTGTCATATTCCACAAATCAGCAAAGTTTGGTGTTTTTTCAAATAGTGTTTATGTCTCAGAGGAATTGCTGTATATATTATCTAACTAGACAAGTTTTCTTTCTAAATTTGGTAAGACTTCTATCAGTCTGTCTAAGCACTTATGGTTTGTATGTACCTGAGCATCCCGTTTACCTATTTATAAAAGGACAAAAATCTCCAATTTTTGTTATCCTTTTATTTCCTGTCTTTATGCAGTTGATAAGTTTTTCTGTGTGTCTGTGTGAAGTATTCATCTTGTGTAAAGCAATGGATTCATTAACTGAAAAATTCTGTGCACCTTAAAAAAAAAAAAATCTAAAAATGCCTTTATTTCCATGATTATCATGAATGAATTCAGAGGATCTTTCATGATCCCTTAAGAGCTCAATTACCAAGGCTTGCAAGCCTCTGTAGAATGAGAACATTATTTCTGAAGGGGATAGCAGAATCTCTCAGATAACTATTGCAAATTTCCTGAAAGAGTCTGTGGCTACCAGAATGGGCATATATCAATTAATTTTGCATTAGGATGGAGAGTGCCAGCATGCAAAGTTAGATCATCGTGTTCACAAGGAACTGCCTTGTCTAAAGGATGGGCTGCTTCCTGCTACAGCAAAAGGCCCTTTATGGACAGCCCATTCCCTTTTCTGCCTGGCTCTTAAGACTTAGAATAGTGAAGTCTGTGGAGCTATTATGTGCCCTGTTCTCTGACAGGTTCAAACATGAGGTTCAAATTTATGGTAATAATAAATGGGATGCCTGTATAATACTGTAAAAATCTCAATAGCAATCAGTGGTGAGTATTCTGAGGATGAAGATTACTTAAGTCAAAGGCATATTTCTTCAATAGTCAGATATGCTACAGAAGCAACAAATGATTGTGTCTTTCTGTGAGTTTATCTCTTGGTAAAACTATCAGGCACAAGAAGAAAAAAAAATCTTTGTGTAAAGAATGAAAAGCTTTCTCCCTCTTATTTTTTCACTGTCCAAACCAAATTTTTTTCCTATTTAAAAATGGAAAAGCAAAGACCTGAACAGATTATAAAAGATGTTGAAAGTAGATTAACAAAATGTGTGTCATCTTTTACATTCATGGCTTTTATTAGAGAGTGGATCTAGAAAGACTTCAGTGCACACCTCTGTCTTCCTTTCCCTAGACAAAATAGTAAGGAAGGCATAGATTAGAACTGAACATATTTGATTCTTGTCACTTGCATACAAATGTATTTGGATAACATATCACTGCTTAGAGTAAATCTGTTACACAGGTAACGCTCTTGTCTCATACTGATTTCAGTTCTACTTGTTATTGGTTTAGTGATAATAGATGTATATTAAACAGAAATAATTCAAGGTCATGTTTTTGAGGCATCAGTGAAATTCATAAGCCTGAGTCCATCTTTTAATACCTACACTGACTGATACTAAAACTTTTCTTCTCAGATAACTTCTATGAAGAATTCTTATAGTATCCCAACAGTACATTTCTGTTTATTATCAAGAGACCCTTAACAAGGAAATTACAAAACATGTAAAAACGTTCAAACACTGCTATGCTTCCGTGGAATAGTTTTTATTTGGTTTGCTATTTTTTATTTCCAGGGGAAAGGCATATTTGTATCAAGTTGAGCTGAGGATATTATTACATTATGTTGTGCTGGTTTGAGGCTAATTGGAATATTTTATGAGGAAAAAATAATTCTAGGCTGTGAAAAGAAAACAATAGTGATGTCTGTGGAGTCTGAGCTCTCTCTCCTTGGCTTCTATGTGGATCTGTGCAAACCAACTAACCATTTCTGCTTCTAACCCCCCTCACCAATTTTTCCAGTTTGTGTTTAAGGTAGAATCTGGGATAAGGTTCACGGGTGGAGAGAAGATAGAAGGGTGGTTGGGAACCCCTCTTATGGACTGTGATTTCTGGGAGAGGTATTGTGTTTCTGAATTACTTTTAACTTGTATATTTCTGTATATAGCTGTAAATACTTGTAAGGTATTGTAAATACCTGCTTGTATATTGTGCTAAGCTGTGAACATAAAGCTTCATTCCTTAACTTCCAGACATCTGAGTCTAGTCTGGGAGAATTCAAAAGTGTGTGGGGTGGTGGGTAACTCCCAAACCATCACATATGTTAGGTAAAACAGCCAAAGTATATAAAGTCTGTTATTGGCTGAATATTTTGCAATAAATTTACAGTCTCAGAATGAAACATCTTTTTTCCCTTGTCTTTTCAATTCTTTGTAAAGCACATGATGACAATTGCAACAGTGATAATGTAGTATTAACATAGTTAAAAAACAGTTACTTGTTTAGCTATTCAGCTGAGGATGCCTTACTTAGGACATGGATGGGAGCTGACTGTTATGTCTGTGCACAGTCTGCTCTCTGAGGTTGCCTGCTTGTCTTTGGAAGCCTCATGGCCCTGCTTGTCTTTGGAAGCCTCATGGCCCTGTCAGCTTGACCAAGGTGGAGGCAAAAATGATTGCTGGTTGATACCTGGTCAGTGAAATGACCGTGTTTCACTGAGATGTATTGAAGAGGTAATGATGAATATTCCAGGTTCATTGCTTAAGTGAAAATGCTCCTAGTTCTGAATTTACTTCACTGGTTCTGGCTCTATCACCTCCTATATATCAGAGCTGAGATTGAGAAGATTCATTCTGCTCTTCAATTTCATTAAGTATAGAGTCATTTGACCAAACTGGAGCTTTATTTTATACAGATAGTCTATTTAATTCTGTTTAATTCCGTATTATTTTTTTCTTTCTTCCCAAAAAGACTTTGTATTTGGAAATTATACAAAACTGAGAAGTGTTGCAAGTTATTGTCAAGGAAGAAAAATAATATGGAGGCTGCAGAGGCTACTAATATTCAGTGAAAATAAGGTGAGAATCAAAGCAGAAAAATGCAAAATAACATATTAGAAGAAGATAATATGAAAGAGTTATTCACCTGGAGGATAATATTTGAAAGGTTTCTGGGTCACAAGGGCCTACTGTGAGATAGTACAACAAAGGGGTTGAACTTAGAGCATGGCGTAATGGGAAAGAAAATACAAAGATTAGCTGTTGCAATGAAACTGGTTTCAATAGAAGATCCTTATTTTCCCCCTTTGTGTCTGCAGAATATCTTGAGGCAAAGTCATTGCCTCTTGTTAAGTATTTTATTGCATTCAAATTAAAACCTCAGGTTTTCCATAAAAGAGGAATGTTTTAGTACTCTGCATAAAGAAAAGAATAAAAAATGTATCAGTGTTCTTCCCATCAGTTTGTAAGGCTACTGCTCCTCTGAGACTTTTTAACTGCTTTGTTTGCTTATGCAACAAAATTCCTGTTAAGGATAGCTTGAAGATGATAGTGCTAGTCTATCACTATCTGAAGTCCAGTCTGAATCAGCGTAAAGTGGATTGCTTTAACTTTATTATCTTGGCGCTCTGAATTTAAGATGCAATTTGCAGCTGGTTCTGTGTTGACTCCTCTAAAGTTTCTATATCATACCAAACAAATCTTAGAGATGACCTTATAGTAAGGATTTGTTAATTTGATTTTTTTTATCCCAATGAGAAAAATGATCTTGCAAACTGATTTAGTTTTGCCAAATCTGATTTACACTGCAATCAGATGAATGACTTTCCTGACAGAAGAAAAAGTGAATACTTTCCTTCAATATGATTCATTTGGGCCTGCTATGGAGAAGTAGAAATTGGTTCAGCAATAAAAAATGTCAAGCTGTTTCATGTACAGGAGTGTATGAAAGTAATGATCTAAATATCATCACTGAATTAACTCTTTCTGAAAACAATTTTATTTGCTTGAATGCATCTGAGACTGAGGACTGTAGATACTGAGGTGAGAGCAGGAATTAATATGCCATGAGACCATGAGAAATGCTTGCACTTGTAGTGGCCATGATCTTTGATTTTTGCATACTCAATCCTTGAAGGTGATACTTCAAGGATTGGATCAAAACTTCTAACTGAAATGATTGCCCATTTCATTGATAAAATTATGTCTATTTATCCTCCCAGAGGCATTATATCTGAGAACCCAGAATGCAGTTATTTATGAGGTATCTGTGAGTGTTGTGTACTCCAGTTTGAACACTCTTTGAGCAATGAATTTTCTAGCATATTAAAAAGTCTGAAAAGCACTGTGAATTAAACACTTAACCCCCCACATTTTCAGTCTTTTAATCCTTCATCAGTGCAAGTGAAAATACCTGTCACAGCTGTCATGATTCGTACTCTGTTTTAAAATAGTGTGTGACTTCTGACATTGTGGCACTTCTGTGCTCTTATGAGTGGGGAGATGGTAAAGAAATTTAACCGTCTTTAATGAGTTGTAACTGTTAACTTCTGTTGAGTCTTTTTTTTTCCTGTATGTTGAATGCAGGCACATCTGAGAAATCTCATTGAATGGTTTTGAGTTGTCCATAGTCTCATAATGTGGTGAAACACAGCTGTTCCCATTGGAGCAGTTCCTCTGTGCAGGGATAATCTTCAGAGGAGAGTTGTGGAAGCAGATGGGGCAGATGTTCCCAATATAGCCCCAGCTTTTCCAGTCACTGATGAAAGGCAGGGAAGCATGTGTTATGTAAGAAGCCACTGTATATTTTCTCTGAAAACATCTCCTTTCAAAAATACAGAAGTGCTTTAAGTACATGAAGGAAAATACCTTGAGAGAGCAGTCAAACTCCCTGAACCAGTTTTTTTAAACTGTTCACGTTGTGGATCTCACTTTGTTTATCTTGGCACAGTTGCGAATGATTCACATTTGCAAATTAGACCTTCAGAAAGTGAGTCGAAGGGAATGAGCCAGTGGCATGATCTTTCCTAGTTACCATAAGTTAGTGGATACACAGGAATTTGTTACCCTTTGGTAATTTGTTCACATGTCTAGGAACTTCATCTTTCATGTAAACTATTTGAATTCAAAGACAGTCCTCTGAGGCCTGCATTATTTACTAAAACTAAGAGCAGAATTGGAAACTATACTGACGTGTTATTTATCCTTCAAATGGGTCAGTGCAAAAACTAATCATTTTCCTGGACCAATATCTTAGCTAATTTAGGAACCAATTTGAAATTAATACAAATTTGATTTTTTTTTCCAATTTGATATAACTTTAATGACTTTAATCAAGTTCTTAAGTTAAATAAGAAAATAATGGAACTAAGGGTTCTGTTAAAGGAAATAGATTTGAAACACCTGACCTTTCTTTCTGGATCTTTTGCCTTCCCTGGCAACTAAACTGATTGACTTCACTCTGTCTCTCTTTCAACAGCCAATCCAGTCTCTCAGCCATGGAATTGATTTGCACTACCTCATACCAGAAGAGAAAACCAGTTAATCTGAATGTGTTATTAACTGAGCAAAGCAAGATGTTTTAAATACTATTGCTAGGCTACTTGCAGGTCACCTCCAGAAGACAGGAACAAGCACTTTAAGAAGGGGTATGTGAAGTACAGTGATTATCTTACTGAATATAAAGCCTTTTACTGCAACACATTCTTTCTTTTTATTTAATTTTCAGTGTATTAAACAGCCTTAATTCCAGTAGAGGTGACCTACTCCTAGCAAAATGGTGAAATCACTGAGTTTAGACAAAAACCACCCAGATTTTAGATTAGCAGAACCATTTCCATTAATGCTAAAAAGCATAGTTGGTGAAGCTGTTTTCTTCAGAAAATCACTTTTGTGATGAAAGATATTTAACATTTATACTGATAAGCAACAACCTAACTTTTTGGTAAGAGAGGTCAGTGTAGTCACTATGAAAAAGTTGTGATGATAAAAAACTGATGGAAACTTCTCTCAACTACTCCTTCCATTCTTGTAAACCTGATCCTAGGTGTAAATGGAAAATTATCAGTGCCAGTCCCAACTTAAGTAGCTGAAACAGTTTGTGATGCGATTTAAAACAAAACAAAACAAAACAAAACAAAACAAAACAAAAACTGAATTGGGTTCCTAGCCAAAATAGTAAGCAGAGATTCTTAGACACTATACCCACCCTGCAACCTGCATCTAGGGAGCTGAACCATCCTCCTGAGTCTGTTGACTGCAATAAGCAGACAATTACCAGTTTCACAGAAGATCATCTTTCCGTGAAGACCACAAATTCAGTATCTGCCTTCAGAAGATGAATCCTACTGAATCACACTGTGGGGTTAAAATTAATTTCACTAAACACAGGGTGTCTATCATCATTATAAATATTATGGAGTTAAGCAATTTCTCATTAGTAACTGATGATCTAGTGTTATAGAGAACAGTTCTTCGTTGACTTTTACTAGCCTTGAAAGTTTCAGATAATCCAACGCATTTCAAACATCAGTAGAGACCTACGTGGTTGCAGCTATGATAAGTCTTACTAAAGACACACTGGCATCAGTGGGAGAGAAACATAGACTTCATGGGAAACCATTACATTCACATAATTGCAAACGCAATTGAATAACACAAAACACTTTTTACTTGGTCATTTACATATGGCTTTCACTCTCACTTTAGGCCCAGGTATACCTTTCGTCAGATGTAGTGCAGAAATACAGAGACTATGATTTCTACATAACCTCTCAGGCACACCAGCACTGCATAAAAATGTCATCCAGGCTTTTTAAATTCCAAAGGCTGTTGCAAGCTGTTGGTACTTACAAACTGAGAATATAGTACATTACTGTAATATCATTTCTATTACTGAAATTTCTGCTTATGATACATAGGCTTTCCCACAACTCTGCAAAATTAGTCCTGAAACCTTTTCAAATGATTGTGTATGTGTCTTCTTTTGTATGACAATTAGATTCATATTAGGCAGTGTGAAATGTGGTACATCATATTAAGAGGATATACTAACATATACCTGCAATATTTCAGGATATATCTGCAATCTTTCTGTTCATACATGTATACCGTAGGTAGCAACAGTATAGCCTTCAAAATTCCTAAAATTTGAACTTATGGTCTGTGAATCTCGCTCAGATTCTTCTTTGCCCAATAGAAGAATCTAGAAATTAATCTGTCTGGAAATTCACACTCCATTCAGGAATCCTGAAAGGATCTTTCCTCCTCAACATATACTTAGTAAGCGGTCTCATGGAAAAGGAAGAATCTATTCTTTCATTTGCTTTCATTGAAAAAAAAGGTGATTTTCGTAAAGTGGTTTTCAGATTTTATGCCACTTCAACATTCATGTAGATTCCACAGACAGAACTATAGGGCAGCAAGAACCTCTAATCAATGAAAACCTTTAATTGAAATTAAAAAAAAAAAAGGATAAAATATACCCTATGTGTATAGGCAGCACCTGTTCAGCACCAAACTGGCATTGTTTGTCACAGGGTTATTTTTAGACAAAATGCATTCATAAAAAAGAACCTCAAATGACGGTTTTGACAAAGAGACATCCTTCTCCATGAACATACATATACTAAATAATAGCAGACATCTACTTTTATAATATTTTGTGATACTTTGTACACTTAGCATATGATATATGGATTTCTGTTACCAGTGGTGATCCTCAAAAGGGTGTTCAGGTGCTGCCTCTTATTTTACATTTCTTAAATTGCATTCACAATTTAATCAAATAGTTTAAATGTAGAATCAAACTTTCATTTAATAAAATTTCTCATGATATTATAATATTTTAAAAGATTGTGAAAAAAAAAATCCAGTTAGAGTTAGTCAAGAGTATATCACAAGTTTTCATAAAGTAAGTTTTAAAAAAATTCAACATATCACTTTCATTTTTTATCCTAGACTTTGTCTCTGGAATGCATTATTTCCCCAGTTTTCTATTTATGCCCCAATTTGTAAGCACTTGAAGAATTAAAATTGTGGGTTTTTTTCCCAGTGAACTACAGCTATCCTTTATACTACCTATTTTGAATTCTTAAATATTCTGTATTTTGATTGGATTGCCATTCCACCTTTGTCTGAAAGGTTATTGAGGCTGTCAACAAGAAAAGGACTAGAATTGCCAGCCAATCAAATTACAGAATACTTAAAAGGTCAAAGTAGTACAGCACACTAACATAATTCACAGAATATATGAGGCATTAAAATCCTAATACCTCATTCTCGTAACAAAGGTTGTAATGAGAGAAAGAAATGGCACAACATGAATTCATTCACGTGACAGAGATTATAACAAGAATCTGAAACGCAATAAACTTAACCCGTTCTTGCTGCTAAGCAAGAATGTAGCTTAGGTTCATTTCAAAAGGTATCTCGAAAATTTCTTGGAAGATATACATTGAGATACTAGGTAATAAGTTATTAAATTAATCTTAGATTTGTTGTCTGTGGTATATGGCATGAAAAAACCCAGACCAAAACCAGAAATTACTACTGGGAATCTTATAAATTTTGTTTGTTTATTCGGCAGGAATTTCTCTATATCACAAGTGAGGAAATGGTCCTTCTGTTTCTGTTTTGCTAGCAATAAACTGAAGTTGTGTTGTCTAACCAACTACACTATGCAATAACAACACAGAAATGCCACTCACAAGTTTAGACATGTCAGAATTTTTCTTTTAGAGTAAAATTAAAAATTTGCAAGGTTTTAGAGGAATGAGTCTTGCTTTTATATGAATCTTTAGTATATGTGTCATTGCAGTTATTAGAACATGTAAAATCTTATCAAGTCCTTCTTTTTTTCTTTTCCCCCACCCTGATAAAACATTCAGCTTTAGATCACAAATCTTGTCAAGGAAAAGAAGGCTGGCAATGGCAGGCACCCCAACTCAACTTTTCAGCAATTTGGGAGGGGAGAATGAGAGCAAGACACATTTTTATTTTACATTTGTTTTCTTCAGTTAAATGTTTACTATAATCCTTGAAGTAGTACTATCTACAGAGAGGAAATGAAAACAGATTTAACCTGTAGACCTTTGTTTAACTTCTTCCTAAACTAAGTATAAGATGTTACCTCATCTCACTCAGATTAAAAGGAAGGGGGGAACTCCCCCCCTTGCCACACATTCCCTTATTGAGAATCTCTTCTATATAAAAGAAGAGTCTGCATATAAAAGACAATCCAGAGACATCTTTGAAGGTTCTCTTTCAAAGCATCTCTACTTCCCTGAGTGTCTAGGGATTTCTGTTATTAATTGAAGTTAATTTTCTAGGATATCAGTTTGCCATGCACGTGGGAAAGATTGATAGCCTCTTCGATTCTCAAGAGTGTTGAAAATGACACTGTTCCATCACCGAGTGTCTTCACTTTTATCATCACAAATCAAATTATAAACATCGGGGCAACCTTGCTGGAATCTGGCTTCGGGAGATTTCCATAAGATTAATTAGGCGGCTAAAGCAAAGATGGTAAAATCTAAGGGGGGGAGGAAGCCGGGGGAAGGGGGGGAGAGAGGCACCATTCATTCCTTGTAGAATGGGAAGTCAATTCAACAATGGGTAATTAGCGTGGGCCATGGATTCTCAAAGGCACTGAGGACACTGGACTCTTTCTCTCATTCTGATGTTTAGTGCGGTATTGTGGACCCCTCATTTAA
>VWZI01000286.1:0-23761 GCA_013396835.1 Psilopogon haemacephalus | reverse complement strand
TTAGTGCACTTTGATACCCACAGGAGCTTGAAGCTCCAGGGCATGCTAAACACAGACTGACACCAGCAAGCTTCTGCCTCCTTCCAGTCTAATTAGAGACACAATGAGCTGCAAAGACAATGTTTTACTCCAAGATTTCTTCTGCAGATACCTCTGGCAGGAAACAATCGTTTATTTTGTGTCTATATTGGTATTCAGATTAAATTGTTAGCATGCAAAAGATGAGCTAAGGGCACATATCTATTAAAAATGCTTAGCAGAGTTCAGAAATGATGGAAGCAATTTGTGGAAAAAAATGTACTTTCCCCTTTGGATTTTTTTCTTTTCTTTCCTTTTTTTTTTTTTTTTTTTTTTTTTTTTTTTTTTTTGGCGGTGTGGGAGGGGGTTCTGTTATCTAATTAGAAGTAAATTATGTGAGTAGAGAAAACCAAAATAGGCTGGACTCCAAAGCATCTCCTACAAAATGATTTTTCCTCCTTCGAATTAATAATTTCAACCTCTCAGAAAAGAGATTTTTTCACTTAACTGTTTGAAAAAAAAAATAGAAGGGAGAAAAAAGAAAGGAAAAAAAAAAACAAAACAAAAAACAACCCCAAAACCCAACAAGTATTTCTATTCCAATTGTCTGTTCAGATGAATACCCATCTACCTGAACAGGTCACTGTGCAGAGAAAATGTTACTCAGATTTACAGCTCTTTAAAGAAGCAGCCCCCAAAAGTTTGTTGCAGTGATTTTGTATGCATCTCTGTGTGTGTGTGTGTGGTGTGTGAGTATATATATATTTATAAAGTTACTTTTGATGGACAGTTCTATGCTGATTGGAAGAATATAAATATCCCAGGGGAAAGTGTGTATTGAAAATTAATCTCAGCATACACAAAACACTTTTATGTGCTGCTTAACAATAGGTTGGAGAAACAGTACTCCTAAAAATTCAACATCTTCTATTTTTATAGTATCATTATTTTCCTCTTTCTCATGTAATTAAAGAGAAACAGGATTATGTGTATCAATATGTCAACTCTTAGACTCAAATTGTTCTCCACTGGTTAAATTATGGTGATCTGGACATATTTACAATATAGTAACTGGTTATAATGGTAGAGAGAATGGATATGAAAACTTAGAAAAAGAAAATCTAAAAACCAATAACTTCTATTAAAATATTAGGGTAGGGTCTACAAACCTACCTGTACTGGTTTTGGCATGGGTAGCCTGGGCTTGGGAGCATTCAGGGGAGCAGTCATAGCCTGTTTCTTGACATCAGGTGGAAGACCCTTGTTGCTGCTCTCACCTATTCTTTGGTGATCCCTGGGACACTGCTCCTGCTGCCTGAGGATTACAGGAGACTTACAGAGATCCTGCTACCCTCCTGTATTCCTCTCCAAAATCTCTTTCAGTGAAAACAGTCTTTATAGGCCCCATAAGCTGTAACTCTTTAGATATAAAATATAAGATAAAGATACATATCTGTTGAAATGGTAGATTTGTGAATGGATAAAGTTGTGAATGGAGCTAAATCCAGTTTGTGGATGGCCACAAGTACTGTTGTCTAGGGATCAGTATTGGAGCTACTTGTGTTTAATATCTTTAGCAATGATTGCAATAAGGGAATCAAGTGTACCTTCAATAGGTTTGCAGACAACACCAAGTTGAATAGGAGCATTTATCTGTTTTGCAGGAAAGAGGGCTCCACAGGGGCATCTAGACAGACTGGATTGATAGGTCAAGGCCAATGGTATAAGATCAAGTGATGGGTCCTGCACTTGGTTCACAACAACCTCATGTATAGCTACAGCCTTGGAGAAGAGTGGCTGGAAATATGACCTGGGGCTGATGGTCAACAGGTGGCTGATAAGAGCCAGCAGCATGCTCAGATGGCCAAAAAGGCAAACAGCATCCTGGCCTGTACCAGGAACAGTGTGGTCAGCAGGAGTAGGATAGTGATTTCTCCCACTGTACTCACCACTGGTGAGGCCATACCTTGAATACTGTGTTCAGTTTTGGGCTCCTTAGTATAAGAAAGGCACTGCAGTCCTGGGTTGGGTCAACAGAAGCTGGCGAAGGGAGAACAAGTCTTATGAAGAGAGGCTGAAGTAACTGGAGTTATTTGGCCTGAAGAAAATGAGTCTGAAGGGAAACTTTATTGCTAACTATGACGACCTTAAAGGAGGTTGTAGTAAGGTTGGTGTTAGTCTCTTCTCCTAAGTAACAAGTGATAGGACAAGAGGAAATAGTGTCGTGGTAGGCCTGAATAGGACAAAGTAGGCTTATACATGTACTAGCTTGCTCAGACATGCCTCTCTGCTCTCTCTCCTTTTGTGGGGGAAAGCAACCGTGGGAAAGAGGACAAAGTTTCTGCAGCCACTGAGTCTAAGGACCTTGGCTTGCCTAGCCTTGTTTTGCTCCTGTTTACATCCTGTGGTAAACTTGGCTTGCGCCTGCCTCGTGCGAGGCCTATGTTTTTCTCAAGTTTGAGTAAAGCAAGCCTATGGCTTCACCTAATATAGTCAGGCTTGGCTAGCTGCCATTCTGATTGGCTATTCTGTGTCCAAGGGCCATTAGTCTTGAGCTGCATTGATACAAAGAGATGAGCAGGTAACACAATGTGGTTGTATTCAATCTTGCTTGCTACTTGTAGCTTCTGTTACTGCCATTGTTTCTGCGTTGTTGCATCCTGAACTGCCTGGAAACTGCCTGCCTCGAGTTTACCAGGAATAGGCACCAAATATCTCCACACGATAGGCCTGCATAGCCAGTGTGACATCCATGTTGAGACTGCAACCACAAGACATCCTGCCTACACCTGAAAGTCTCCTGCTAAGACGTGAAGTCCTGGAGATGCACAGATCATCCAGAGGAGGTAGGATAAGGTCAGAGATTGTCTGCCCCCTTTCCCCAGCATGCTGTGAAGCCTGTGAAGAATCAGAAGTTTCAAGGGCCAACAAGACATCCACAAAATTCCCTGAAAGCACTTGGGTACTGTCTGAAGCCGCAGCTAGCAGCGGGAGTTGGGAGAGAATATTTTGTGAGTAAATACTTCAAGCCTCTTGTAATTTACCAATTGCCATCTGCCATAAGCAGAAGAGAGCTTCCCTGAGTCTATCTAGGAGACAAGCAATGTATTGACCACAAGAGTTTTCTCTTCCTATATATCACTAGTTATTTGTTCTATATATAGTTATTCATTTGTATAATGATCAATGACTGCAAAGAACCAGTTCTTATTAAAATTAGTGGTCTGGGTGGTAAGAATATTGAAAATTAATAAACAATATTAATTTGGAAAAAAATATATCTTGCAATCAATTAATTACACCTCTGTTACAAATAGCCTCTCGTTCTGCCAGGAGATGTTTAGACTGGATATTAGCCTAAAAAGCTACCAGTTGGACAAGCTGCAAAAGAACATTCACATTATTTCATGAACTATTTTGATGAGGAAAACAGCTCCAAATTAGTCATCACATCTTATAGCTATGACATTTGGTGACTCCAGAGAAGATTCAGAAGATATCAAGTGGAAGTGAAGTCAGAGGGCACCACTTGATTCAAGGACATGCATCTGGGCCTCGTTCCATGACATTTTCTTTTTCTGACTGAGCAATGGAGAGGACAGGACACAAACCATTCATTACAAGGCTTGTGAAGAATTCCGTTTTTCTGTCACCTGACATACCTTTTCTTACATGGAAACAATTAGCTAGGATTGTTGTTGGAGCATATTACTTCTCATTTAATGATTTTGCAACAGGTACGTGTTGTGCTTACTGTTGTGGGATGGAGTTCCCAAAGGATGTCATCAAAAATATAACACATGAAAGTGTTAATTTTCAGTTTTCTTCTTTACTTACAAAACAATCTGGTACTTTTGGTCCTGTAGAACTTGTAGCAGAACAGTCTGAGGAACTCTGGCATTGAAGGTGTGACTGATGAGCTTTAAGGTCCTTTCCTGAGGAGGCTAAACAGTATCTAATTGTCCAGCTCATAGACCAGGTTTTCACCAAAGACTTGGCATCACAGAACAACTTCAAAGTGTGCAATAGGTAGGAAAGGGCAAATCAATTTCCCTTTCCAATGTGCCCATCATAGGTGAGGTCAATAGCTGGTGACAGTAAATCCTTCTGTACTCCAAAGCTGATGTTTCACAGACCCAAGATGGACATAGGGCTGCTGAGTAACATCTAGATTTATTCGTTGTTTTTGGTTGGTTGTTGGGTTTTAAAAAATGAGATTAAATTTTGTTACTCTGATTCCATCTTTGAACAGAGGAAAAAATAGCGTTGTCTATATGCATTGAATGTCTTCTAGTAATAATCCATTATTGTAGCTAGACATACTTTAAAAGCATGATCTGTTCTCCCCAAGGCTACTTATTCTTTATCTGAAACATTAAATTATCTGCTGAATAATTAGCCATTGATACCTTAAAAATTAAGGTTTAAAATGCAGAGGAAAAAAATAGTACATTTTCTTCAAGATAAAAAAAAAATCAAGCTTTAATTTGAAAGAAACTGTATAATCCTTTCAAATGGAAAGGAAACAAACCAGGTGATATTATTTCCATTTACCATGTATAGCAAGGTTTTTGTTGTTTTTGGTGTTTTTCTAGAAGTTATAAAGCAACTAATTAGGTAAGGACAAGGATTTCAATATATATTTGTCTGTATTATGTTTTTGACATGATAACGTGTGTATTATATACAAAACCTACAACAGGTAGGGGGGCTAGAAGAGAATGGAACAACTGAGCAAGAATTAGTTTTCAATATTTAATAATGTCGAGAAATAATTAGGTTTTAAAAAATGGACCTAGGTAGCAGTCTACAATGAAACCCGAGAAGCTTCCTCAGATGCTTGGCCTTTTCAGCCATTAATTACTGTGTAATTAAAACTGCCATTCTGAATACACCTGTCTGAAAATAAATCAATGGAATCTTGTCTTCCTGAATGTGCATAGCTTCAGAGTCTTTGCTGTGACTTCTTGGTTTGCAGAGTCACAGGAAAATAAAACCAACATATATTGTCAGAATCTCTAAAACTGCCTCAAGCGCTAGGTGATGCGTTTTAGGAATACAGCAAATTATGGTGTGAGGACTGGAATCAGCAGCTATGGTTGGAACTTTTAAAATTGGCATTCTCACTATAGAAAACCTTTGCATAACTACATCCTTTGTGTCTAGTAGAAGAAGCCACCTCTGAAAACTTCAAAACCTTAGCACATAGATATCTAAGGAGCAAGATGCTCAGTATTTCAGAAATTTACACTTGCCAGCAGTAGCTGGAGTTTGTGTGAGGAAAAGATCTGATCATTTTGTACCTCCACAACTCATTGGCAGGGATTTCCTTGATACATAGTTGTCCAATATTACTAACTAGGCTAGGTTCAGTAAATGGTTAATTTTTAAGATTTAATGAAGGATGGTCTTGGGCCAAAACTTGCTATTAAATATAGTAATGTTGAAAATAGTCTCTGAAAACAAACAAGCACACCCCCAGAACTCCAAATATCTTATCTTATGGGGCTGATGCATTTTGTTAAGTAATAGGAAATTAATATCCAAAGAGTAGCACCAAAAAGAAGAGCCAAATAAATTCAAAGAAAAAGCTCTCATGCTGTTTTGTGATCCTTATTGTCTCACTTCCCTTTGAATATTGTCTCTGCCACCCCTCTATCTTCTTTTGTTTAGCAATTCATCTCATTCCCTCTTGAATTCAATGATGCTTCTTGCTTCAGGGGCCCTTTATAGTAATTTATTCCATATATTTCTAACCCTTCTGTGTAAAATAGTTTTGCCTTGGCATTTATTTTCTTGTTTCAAACTTTCTAATTTTTATATCATGTCTTCTAGTTTCTTTAGTCTTGCAAGTGTAAAGAGCTTGCTTGGATCAGCTTTAACAGTCCTTTTCATAATTCTTGAAACTTCAATTGGGTTACATGAAGTCTCTTCCACTGAGAACATGACCAACTCTCTCAGTCTTTCCTTTGAACTTAAATTGTTGATACCTGGTAATATTTGTATAATTGCTCCACACTGCTCCCCTGAAGAGCAATTAAATCTTTACAAAGATACAGTGGCCAACATGTTATAAATTGCTCAAGGTAAGTGTCTGACAAGTAAAAATTATTTTAAAATAATTCTGATTCTCTTAGTTTATCTTGAAGTTCCTCTAGCATCACTACTCAAATTCCAATGCAAATTGCCATATTTTAATTTCAGCTATGTAAAAGAATGATTTTTTTTTTTCTAATGGGTAAAATAAAAGGGGAGAAACATTTTGCTTCTATAAAGATAACATAAAGAGGAAAACGAAGGTCCAAATTAAAGAACAAAAGAGTCATGACATAAGTATGACACTAAGGTGTCATATGCCCTTCCCAACACTTCTAGGGGGGTCACAGATTCCGAAATGTAGTTCTAGGAAAAAGGGGGGAAAAAAAGGAAGGAAAAAAAAAAGAGCACTCAAATTGCAAAAGTGCAGAAACAGTACAGTTCTAGAGCTTGGCACCGTCGATACCTCATCCTGGTTGCTCAGTGCAGTTCTCCTAAGTTACAGAGACAGACAGTTCTGTTCAAATTTGGCTTTAGTCACCACACTGACTCAATTCCTTTCTCTTAGTAAACAGGAGCAATATCTTTTCCAGTAAGCACATTTTTTTTCTTCCCTTTATTTGGGAGGCTTAAACTTGCTCTTGGACATGCTGATTTTACTATGCAGAGTATGTGTCACCTGTGATAGAGGATGAGTCTGTTAGACAGCACAGTGGCACACTTTTATTTTCCTTTTATTTTTTGTTGTTTGATATATATGAAAGAATGCCTCTTTAACTAAACACACATGCTACAGTATTGTCCCAAAGTATGAGTTACATTTCAGAATACTAATTCACACTTTTTTCCTAAGTTAGTATGGTTTAAAGCTTTTAAAAACACATGTGCTAGTAATATTTTTCCAAAATACGAAATAAAACATGCATTTTTCAAAGTCCTCTATTGGCCCATATTCTTTTTTAATAACAAAAAGGCAGGATAGTCATATAGGACTGCACTCAAACATTTTGTGTACTCATAAGCTCTTTATTGCTTTCATATTTAACAGGAGATAAAACTTATTTTTATATGTCCTCAGATGTTTGGAAAATGTTTCAGTACAAACAACAAACCTCTGACAACCTAACAGTGTAGTATGGTACATTGCTGTTGTCCTAACAGCCAAATTGGCTTATGGAGATATTGTTTTAGATAATGTTCTGAACAAGCAATAGCATTGGCATTGATGCTTTGTGCCACTCCAAAATCCAGGGTGCTTTTAAATTAGCTACACTGTTGTGTTCTTCTGTTTCTACCATTTACTTGACCAGATTTTATACTACAGTAAAACAGCTTATCTCCAGGGATTTGAAAAAGTTATATAGAACTACTGGAGATCTTTGCCTGTAGATAAACCATAAACTGTCTAGATATATCTGTACACAAATTGCTTGTGTCAAAAGGATGAGTGCTCTCCTCTGCAGTAGAATCTGGGCCAGGATCTGTAGCGTCCTTCATACAATCCTGTCAAGAAAGCATTGTGGCAGTCCTGCAGAGAGATAAAAGGCTCTGTAACAGAACTCACAGGAGAATAGTGAAAAGATTTGTAAACTTTGTGTAGTTCTCAACATTTTCCAATTTAATTGCTTAACTTAAAATAGGAGAGATTTACTAAACCAAACCTTTTAAGGAAACTGAGGTCTTTACTGCAAGATGGTGTTTCTGTGTTCACATTTGCCACACTCTTCAAAAGTGAGCCCTTTTCCACACGTAGTCCAATCTTCTATTTTCCTGTAATAAGTGATCTAGTTTCTTTATTAGCTGCAAATTATCTGTAACCCACAGGCTGCACACCCCCATCTTAGCTACAAAATTTATCATTATCTTAAAAATCATTAGTTTTACACCCTGTACTGTCATTATAGATGCCTAAGATGTCATGCAAACCAATAATATTTCCTCTTTTATGCCGCTGATTCCTACTAATAGATATAATAATCTCTTAGACCATATTATGTATATATGGTGCGCGTATATATATATATATACACACAGAGGCATCTGCTTTTTCCTTTTATTCTTTGCAGAAAATTCAAGATAAGACACATTTAAAAGTGTGTTTTCCAGTATGTCTTCATTTGCTGAGGAGTTCTTCCTCACGGACACCACTGATGTCGTCTTTGTTTTGTGTTTTGATGTACTGTCAGACAAGGTTCAACACAAGCTCTACAGAATCCTGTTCATGCTACACATTTCCTTTTGCTTATTATTCTCTTTAACTCTCACTTTACATGTCTTACACCTTTTCCTCTTCTTCCTTTCTGTAGGCTGTTCTCAGCTTGCTCCCATTGACCTCCTTGCTGCTTCTCATTTCCTATATTTAAAACCAGCTTGGTTTCATTGATAAATCTCTTACAAACATTTATCCTCTCGAGGACCTCTGCTTCTCTTTCTACCTCCTCCACATTCAACTTCAGATTCTTAATTGTTAAACATCCATCACATACACAATTCTAAGTCCTTCATTGTTCACAGCTGACTGCAAGCCACATCTCCAGTGACTGATGGAAGTACTATGCATATAGTGGAGCTACTACTGTACAACAATTTAAGGAAAAATCACACAAGTAAAAAGCAAGCCATATGCATCTGGTGGTTGGAATAAATTTAGAGTGGTGCAATAAGATAAAGGGAAGATAGGGTGTCCATTTGCAAGTAAAGCTCTTTGTTTGGAGCACAGACTAATTTAAGAATGCCAAAGTTTAGCACTTAAGTATAGAAAGAGTCCATAAAATTCTTTAATGAATGAAACAATATAGGTTTTCAATTCCATGCACCTATATAAGAAGCTCAAAATCAACTACATTCCCTATGAAATTCAGTTGAGAAGAAACTGTTGGAGATAATCACCAGGTTCAATAGGAGAAAATTAAATTATAAGATTTGTGTACATTTTCCATTAGTTGATGTATCTGAATTTGTGGATGTCCAAAGTTTGGCAAGCATTTTTTTCCCTAGAATCCTATGCTAACATAAATCTTCTCTTCTAGGAATAGCTTTTGTAATATATGACAATGCCAAGATACACTGACAAGTTTTATCTGTTAGAAGCTTTTCTCCTTACTTTACTGGAAGACTTCATGGTATCATAGCAGTGTGTGAAGACATTGTTAAGATACATGTGTTAATAAGAGGGTGTCTTTACACTCACCTGGAATAACAGAATTGGCTCTTCTATTGCTATTTCCAAATGTGATGTTCTTCACTGGCTGGAACACTGAAACTTTAAAGTAATTGTGTGTATTTTAACCAAGGAAAGTTTCCATCTGGCTATTTACTAAAACTTTACTGCCCTTTCCTAGTAATTCACAGGGTCAGTCTAGGAGGGAATGTCTACTTTGTGACATTTTCATCTCTAAAACTTACACTTGTTTTCATTGTCCTTAATCTAACCTTTTTCTACTATAACTGTTTTCACACCTGACAGTAATTAAAGTAATTTTATAAGTGATATATATTTTACCATTAATGTGTGTATGACATCTTAATGTTTTCCTAAGTCCATGTTAGATGATTCTGTCATAGTTTTATCAAGAATCTAAAGACTTACTCCTTCCAAGTGCTGCAAGATGTTCCTTCCTGTTGGTACTGAGTTGTATTTGTTAATGCCCCACAGTTAATATTTCTTACTAACACTGTGCGTTTGAATTGTGCCAAGAGATTTCAGTAAGGATGAACCCAGTTCTGATGGTAACTGGTAATCTTCATCCACTGAAGAAGGCTTAGTAGAGGAGAAAAGAGAAGAAACAGTGCCTCTGGAATTAAAAGCAAATGCAAACAAACCCCTCTCCACTAAAAAAAAAAAAACAATGAAAAAAACCAACCAACCAACCAACCAAAAAACCCCAAGCTATCGTAAAGGGGATGGGCAAGAAGCTGTCTCAGCATTCACCTTTAGATTACTTGCAGCAGAACTGAACAATGATGATTTTAGTTCTGATCTCTGAAGTACCACTAATGAATATCCTCATTCCACAAAGAACTCAATGTTTATTCCTACTCTTGCCTTCCCATTTTGAAAGCATATTTAAACCCATCTCTGTACTGTATTTCTAAATTTGCAGTTATAATTTTTTAACTGACTCTTACAAGCTACTTTATCCAACGGCTTTTGAGATTCAAATGTCAATTTGTTTTATTTGTTCAAATTTTAAGAAGGTGTTTAAAATTTGTAATGTTTTGATTACAATTCAGATGTTTTCATTATGTTTCAGGCAAACTGAACTACCTCATAAAGGTATTTTTTTTAATTTAAAATTATATAATTGCTATTAATTACTTTTCTTTATTGTAGCATATAACTTTTATTTATTGTAGCATATTGCATTGATAGAATGCCCTTTATCCCATCATCACATTTCTTATTCTCTGGTATTTACCAAGAACTAAATCACGAGATGTCGACAGAAGTAACTGAAGTGGTGGTGAGAAGTGATATGAAAACTAAGGCAGTGACAGTGTCAACTTCTTGTTCTGTCAACACCTAGGAAATAAATGCAATATACAGATAGAAGAGTCTAACACAGCCTTTGAAATACGGACTATCTTGTGTATGCTCCTAAGACATATCATCTTATTCAGAAAAGAAAAATTCATGTTACTGAAGTCACTGTAGAACAATGAAGCTGTTCATATGAAGACTAAGAAGGATGAACTTGAGGAAAATAATTTGCTCTCAACATTATTTATTATTACAATACGTTCTTCCCTTTGCAACTTGTCCAACAAAAGTTCTCTGGTGTTTTTAAACAAAAAAACAAAACAAAACAAAAAGGTCATGAAAAGTGTTTCAGATTCATACAGTCAAGAAAAAATTTAGAGTGTTCAAGTAATTAAGGTTTCTGGAGGAGAGAAATATGAACTTTACACTTTCAAGCTGTTTTATACATAGCAGTCATCCATTCTTTTTCCTACTAATTAGAATTACTGATCCATCCTTCCTTCCTGCCTTCCTTCCTTCCTTCCTTCCTTCCTTCCCTCCTTCCCTCCTTCCCTCCTTCCTTCCTTTCCTCCTCCTTTCCTCTGTCTTCTTAATCCTTTGTTTCTTTTTATTTTGCTTTTTTTCCTTACTGTTTGCTCCCTTTTTCTCATTTACTCTCCTTGTTTCTGCCACATTCTCTCTTTTGTTCTTTTTACCCTCTCCATTCTTTCCTTCTTCACAAAGAGTGTACCTGAGCAAGCCTTTTTCATTATGCTTTAAGACTTAAAATTTAAAATAAAGTTTCCTTCCCTTTCTATCCTTCACCCTGTAATTTTCCCCCTTTTAGACTCTTGCGCTCTTCTTGTAGGAGATATTTCACAAAAGCCATTTTAAATATTAGAAAGATTTTTCTTCTTCATTTAATAGTCACTTTATAATTGGCTGTGCTTTCCTTCTTGTATGAAGAAAAAACAGAACTATTTAGTAAGATGTCATTTATGTTGAAACAGAACATAATATCATTTACTGTGTTCAGTTTTGGCCCCCTCACTGCAGGAAGGACATTGAGGTGCTGAAGCATGTTGAGAAGTGAAATGTTTTTAATTAAAGTATCAGAAGCTTCACAGTCTTTTGGACTTCTGCTTGGATTATTCCCATCCTCTAGGTCAGGTTAGCACTGTGCAATAACTACTTTCTACCCAATTTTGTGTGCTCCTGTGAGGTCTACTCTGCAGTATGGTACAGACCTTTAACATATATAGGTCTCGTGATTGGAGAGTAGGGATTGATGGTTATAGACTCTTCAGGAGGTACAGACAGGGGAGAAGGGGAGGGGCTGTTGCCCTCTACATCAATGATAAAGCAGAATCCACAGAACTTCACCTGGGGATGTGCCACGCTAAAGCAGAGAGCTTATGGGTAAAGGTCAAAGGGAAGGCATGGGAAGTGGCATCATAGTAGGAGTTTGTTATAGACCTCTTGATCAGGGAGGTGAAGCAGATGAGGCCCTTTACAAACAAATAGGAGAAACTTTATGCCCTGGTCTTCAACCACCCTGACATCTGCTGGAAGGACAACACAGTAGAGCACCAGCAATCTAAGAGGTTCCTGCAATGCATTGATGATAACTTCCTCCTCCAAGTGGTAGAGGAAACTACAAGAAAATGTGCTATGCTGGACCTAGTCCTCACTAACAAGGAGGGGCTGGTGAGTGAAGTGAAGCTGAAGAGTATCTGTGCTGGTTTGAACTAATTGGAGGATTTGGATTAGAAATCAGGCTATAGGCTGAGAGAGGAAAACAGAAGATGCTACTCCACTCAGAGCTCTACTGAGAAAGAAAAAAAATGTTTTAAGAGTTGTAACCCAAATATAGATAAGTGAGATGGTTTCAGACTTCTGTGGGCTGTGGCTGCTTCTTGCATGGCTCCTTTGTCCCTGCCTTTTGTAGCTGATTTTCAATTCCACTAACTTCTTTTCTACTGCTAACCCCCCTCGCCAATCTACCTTCGCCTATCTGCTGCATCAACAGATGGTGAGATAAGATTGGGGAATGGGGGAAAGGTGGTAAGGGTGGTTAGAAACCCCTCTTAGGGACTTTGATCTCTGAGAGGGATGTGGTGTTTCTGTATTACCTTTTCACTATATATATCTGTAAATATCTGTTATACATTGTAAATATCTGCTTGTATATTGTGCATAGCTGTAAATATAAAGCTTCATTTATCAACTTCCGACTGACTGAGTCCTAGCCTGGGTTATTTCAAAGGGTAGGGCGGCAGGTAACTGCTAAACCACCACAGTAGCTTTGGATGCAGTGACCATGAAACGGTAGAGTTCAAGATCCTCAAGGCATCAAGTAGGGAGCACAGGAAACTCACTGCTCTGCACTTCAGAAGAGAAGACTTCAAACTCTTTGGGGACCTCCTTTGAAGGGTGCCATGGGAAAAAACTCTGGAAGGAAGTGGGGTCCAGGAAAGCTGGTCAATGTTCAAGGATCATCTCCTCCAGGCCCAGAAGCAATGCATTCCAAAAAAGAGGAAGGCAGGTAAGAATGCCAGGAGGCCTGAATGGATGAATGGAGAGATCCTGGACACACTTAGATGCAAGAAGAAAGCCTACAGAGAGTGGAAGCAAGGACAGGTAACCTGGGACAGATACAAAGAAATTGTTCATGCAACCAGAGATCAGGTTAGGAAAGCTAAAGAACAGCTACAGCTGAATCTGGCTAGGGACATTGAGTGGAACAAGAATTTCTTCAGGTATACCAGAGAGAAAAGGAGGACTTGGGAGAATGTGGGACCCTTCTAGAAGGAAAATGGAGAGCTATCGACAAAGGATATGGATAAGGCTGAGGTGCTCAATAAATTGTTTGCCTCAGTCTTCAGCAGCAAGTGCTCCAGCCACAATGTCCACATTCCAGAGGGCAAAAGTGAGGACTGGGGGAAGGGAAGACCTGCCCACTGTAATTGAAGATCATGTTTGTGAGCACCTAAGGAACCTGAATGTGCACAAGTCCATGGGACCTGATGAGATCTACCCACGGGTCCTGAGGGAACTGGCAGGTGAAGGTGCCAAACCACTGTCCATTGTATTTGAAAGGTCATGGCAGAATGGTGAAGTTCCTGCTGATTGGAAAAGGGCAAACATAACACCTATCTTCAAGAAGGGAAAAAAGGAGGACCCTGGGAACTACAGATCAGTCAGCCTCACCTCTGTGCCTGGCAAGATCATGGAGCAGATCCTCCTCAAGGCTCTGCTAAGGCAAATGGAAAACAAAGCAGAGGTGATTGGTGGTAACCAGAATGACTTCACCAAGGACAAATCATGCCTGACAAACTTTATGATGAAGTCACAGCAACAGTGGACAAAGGAAGGGCAACTGATGTCATCTACCTGGACCTGAGTAAAGCCTTTGACTCTGTCCCACATGACACCCTGGTCACCAAACTGGAAAAACATGGACTTGATGGGTGGACAACTCACTGGTTAAGGAATTGGCTGGATGGTTGCACACAGAGAGTGGTGACCAAGGGCACAATGTCCTCCTGGAGACCAGTGACAAGTGGCATCCCTCAGGGGTCAGTGCTGGCACCAGTGCTGTTTAACATCTTTGTCAGTGACATGGACAGAGGAATCGAGTGCACTCTCAGCAAGTTTACAGATGACATCAAGCTGTGGGGCACAGTCAACTTGCTAGAGGGCAGGGATGGCATCCAGAGGGGCATGGACATGTTGGAGAGGTGTGCCCAGGCCAACCTCATGGAATTCAACAAGGCTAAATATAAGATCCTGCTGCTGGGTCGGCACAATCCCAAGCACAAATACAGGCTGGGTGGAGGTGGTTGAGAGCAGCCCTGAGGAAAAGGACCTGGTAGTCTGGGTGGATGAAAAGCTCAACAAGCTTTCACGACAGTGTGTGCGTGTGGCCCAGACAGCAACTGTGTCCTGGGCTGCATCAAGAGCAACGTGGCCAGCAGGGCAAGGGAGGGGGTTCTCCCCCTTTACTCTGCTCTCCCTACCTGGAGACCCCACATGGAGTACCATGTACAGTTCTGGAGGCTACAACACAAGAAGGACATGGAACTGCTGGAGAGAGTCCAGAGGAGGACCACGAAGATGATCAGAGGGCTGGAGGACCTCTGCTATGAGGACAGGCTCTTCAGACTGGAGAAGAAAAGTCTTCGAGAAGACCTTATAGCAGCCTTCCAGTATCTGAACGGGGCCTACAGGAAGGCTGGGGAGGGACTATTCAGAAGTTCTTGTAATGATAGTATGAGGGGTAATGGGTTTAAACTGGAAGAGGGGAGATTTAAACTAGATGTTAGGAGAAAGTTCTTTGCAGTGAGGGTGATGAGATACTGGAATGGGTTGCTCAGGGAGGCTGTGAATGCTCCTTCCCTGGAGGTATTCAAGGCCAGGTTGGATGAGGTCTTGAGCGACCTGTTCTAGTTGGGAGGTGTCCCTGCCTCTGGTTGGGGGGTTGGAACTAGATGATCTTTGAGGTCCCTTCCAACCCAAACCATTCTATGATTCTACAGAATGACGTATATATTTTAATCTAGTGGTTTGTCAGTTCTGATTCCAATGTGATTATGTGAAAATTTCCTCTTTAAGAACTTTTGCACATTTACATTTTCAGAAAAATATTTATTGGTTTATTAAACTTGCAGGTGATGAATTAAAAGGAAGTGAACTTTGATTTGAGAAATATTTCCTAATTTATAGGATATACTATTTTTATTATAACAATGATGTGTCTTTTTTTCCTGGTCATTGCGTCACAAGATTGATGTTCTTATAAAGTCATTCTATAAAAGGACAAGACCAGACAATATAAAAGGTGGAAGAATCATCATCCCTATTTCACTAACTATTGCATACTTGGACACATTCAACAGTTTGCCAGGGTCAAGAATAAATCATGTTAGGCAGTGATCTCAGGTGTCTACTGTTGGTTAGGCTTATTATGTTAGTAGTCCTTCCCTCATTACTCCCTGAAATTGCTGCTAAGAAAGCAGAGTTCATACCCACTATGAGGAACTCTGCAACATGGGGCCCTATATAATGCTTTCCCATGTATACAGCTCAGCACCAAGGTATCATTATCAAATTTGGCTCTATATGTCTGAGGTCTGCTTGTTTTATATGCCTCTTTGGCATGACAAGTAACTGTTGCAAGATAAAATGGGAAATTATTGTAATCTGATTTATGCTCACAGCCTCTTGATCAGGCACTGTGGCTCTTTTATTTTCGCTGTGCCTCCCAAGCATGCTCTGTGCACATAAAGCATTGAGATGGACATCGATTTCAGTGAGAGCTGCGTAGTGTTCTCACTGGCATGTTTATCTGTGTCTAGCTCTTTTGACTTGAAAGAGCCTTATAATGCTTGACTCCAGAATCACAAAATGTCAGGGGCTGGAAGGGGCTGACAGATTATCTAGTCCAGCCCCTCTGCAGAGCAGGATCACCTATACTAGATCACACAAGAATGTGTCCAGGCTGATTTTGAATATTTCCAGAGAGGGAGATACTGACTTGGAGTGCAAAGTACCCTCTAAACAGAGTTCCTGCAACAAGATGACACAGCCGCAAAGCCCCAGTGAAACGCTCTTTTACAAAGTACAAAGCTGTAAATAAGTCCGTTGCAAGCTAGAAACTGTGACTTTATTATTGTCATTGGGAGCTTAGCAAAAATGTAGTTGTTTTTATTAATATGTAGTGCGAGCCACCATTCAGTGAAGGTTTTGTCCAGGAGATTCTGAGGCCTGCTGTCTTGGCAACGCTCTGAAATTCTGACTGAAATAGGTGATTTTTTTGGGAAAAGAGAATTGCCCTGAATAAAACAAAACCTTGTATCAACTTGAGGAACAATCCCCTGTCATCTTAGAATAGGGTATATATAATAGACAATCTGTTTCAAGACTTCTGTTACTTCCTCTGAATTTAAATATAAAGGTAAAATATAACAGTATTACTACTTTTTGCCTTTTTGCTGCACAAAGACTTCTTTCTGCTTATAACAAAAAAATAACAAAAAATGGTTATTACACGTGTTACTTTGGCAATTTTAATCTAAACTTTCCAATTTTTCTTCCCTATCTAGAGGGTTATTGAATGTCCAGTGGTTTCAACCTATGTAGCACTTAACATATAATGGAAGACATATACATTGAGTCAAAATCATTTAGTTTTTATTACAACTTTTTCCTTCCAATTTTCTACTTATAATGAGTGCATAAAAGACCCCTTTTCACCCTATTGTTTTTAGTCTAAAAGCCACTTTATTCTTAATAAAAGGAATAATAAGTGCCAGTTGTAAAATACTCTGTCAATCACTCCAGCACTTACAATTGTGTAACACCTTTCTTTAGGACCTCTTAGAGTGCTTTAGAAAGGATAAAAACAAATAAAATAAAATTACAATTACATTTAAATGCAGAATTAAGCTAATCAGTTTTAGATCACTTGAATTTGGTTACTAAAGGTTGAAAAGAGACAATGTGCCTCTGAACACTCTGCAAGCAGCTGAAAGCTGCAGTAGCTTCGTCCATGCTGATCTTTGAATGAGCTATTTCAGAAGAGACCCATTAAAGCAGCCTGAACTGTAGCAGAAAACATCTTCTTTTGCCCTGATTCCCCATAGTGGAAATTCATTTTACATTGCATCCATTTTCCTGGTTTGCTGCTGCATATTTTTTTCCTCATTGTGCACTGGTGATGATGGGAGAATTATTTCCTGAGATAAAAAGGTGAAATTTGGATCTTCAAAACTATGTCAGTGGTTCATGAAGTGGCTATCCTTTTTTACAGTTATATTCGGTGGCAGAGGTCTCATTTTAAGATGATAATGCATGAGTTTATGAAACTGTTAAAGGCAATGGGAAGGTGACTAAACATAGATGTATAGAGGAAAAAATCACTGTGCTGTTTTGTTTTATTTTGTTTTTATTAGCAGACAAATTGGTTCCTTGAGACATACTGCTTTGTTCTCTAACAGCTCTTTCAGATTATAAAGAACATGATCATCTTAATTTAACGGTAAAAAAACTGGTGAAGCAGATTATACCCATATTCTTTCCCATGCCTTAAAGTTCAGCAAGTCTGAGGGGAATTTTTCAGTGCTCTTTCAATGAAACACATAAAATACTGAGGAAGGCTATTAAAATGTGCACTACTGGAACAGAAGGAAACCATCTAGTAAAATCCCACGAGCCAGCCCATGAAGTTGTCTGCTGTATGGTTGATCATCTGGAATAACTGTAAATAAATACGGAGATGCTGATAAGAGTTGACAGTATTTAAGGAAGAAGAAAATGTAAACTGATCCCTGCCTACTGGCAACAAAAATTAAACAAAGCTGACTTGGGCATTATGCCATCTGAAATGTCCTAGGACTTCCTATCTGACCTCCACTGATCAAACGGCACAGATCTTCCCTAAGTCCTGTGGAGAATTTGCCAGCCATGTAAGAACTTTTCAAGACACCTCTAAAAGCATTTCATCCTTGTATTTAGGAAATGAAATGGTGCTGTTGACTCGTGGGTGTTTCCACCTGTAGATATCTACATTAAATAGCTCCATTTAGATAACTTTGTGCCACATTGAAAGCTTAATTCTGTTCTATAAAAAAAAGATGTCTACGGCCATTAGAGGTTTCTTTGGGTGTCTGAGACATTGAGAGAAGACTGATACATGTGACACTGTGGATCTGTGCCTTCTGAAGCCAGCTGGTGGAGGCCAGGCATGTTACCTAATGTTTTTCAGATGTCACTAGAGGTCTATATTTATTCAGCCAAAAGAAGTCCTGTATCTCTGTTGATTATAATGGCCACCTAGAATTCTACCTTAAATGCTGATTTAGGTGTCTTAACAAGAATAAAACTCTTGATAGAAAATACATACTATCAGGCAGTGTGGTGGAAGTATGGCCATGCATACCCTTTTGAGCTCAGGGATGTGACTGTGCTATATTGCTAAAAGGGTCTCTTTCCTTCAGCAGCTTCTCCTCTCCTCAGATACACAGTATGAAATAAATCAGAAAGGAAACTGATCCATTTCTGATGGGGCATTTTTCACTGAGGCCAGGTCTCTGACTGTTCATTATGCAGCTGTACAAATGGTGGTGCCAGTAGAAAGAAGGGGAGGAGGCAATGAACAAGTGGTGGACAGCAGGAATAAAATTTAAGTAGTCGTAAGCAGTCCTGCCACTGCATGTGTAACCACAGCCTTGGTGGCTCTCCAATCACACCTCTGCCCTAAATTATTTCCTTTTGAATTTTTCCTTTTTTTTCTGTTTATCTACTGAGGCAGATCAGTCACTTGGCAGCTGTATTTGCTTCTTGCATTTCTGATTCTGTTTTTTCTCATGGCTGTTGACTGAGCAGTACCATTACTCTGGCAGCAATAAAAAAATGTCACTGGAATTCCTCCAAAAACATTCAGTTGGTGCTTTCTATTTGGTTAATGTCAAGGGGGTTACTGTTGTGCTTTACTATCTTTTCTTTCCTTCAGACGGTGCTTAAGACAGCTGTTGCACGAGGGGTTCACACTTTCTCCACATCATAAGGTTTCAGCAAGGCATTGCAATCAATTTCTAACTTCCATGCAAACGAACTCATTGTGTCATCAGTTCATTTTTGTTATTTCCTTTGGGTACCAAAAGAGGTATTGTCAGCTTGTAGGAAGGTGTAAATTAATTTATGATTCATTGCAGTGGAGCTTTTAAAAACTTATTCAAGACTTTTAGAGCATAAGTCCATGAGATTTAGACATGCTTGAAAATAAGCATCCACTTAATTCTCTTGTAAACAGAACATTAGTGGAAAACACTAATATTCACTGCTTATTTGGCACTAGTGCATCAACATTTTCTTTCAGATTTTGTCTATGTAAAATGTGGTATCAAAACTTGCCTCAAAATAGAGTGAGCTACAGTAGATTAAGGAGCAAAATTTCCCCATAAAAATACCATCTATTTTAAAGTGGGGAAATTAAACGCTCTACAACCTCTAACCAGAAAAAGTTTAAAAGATCTGCTGTTTAGTGAGCAGTTTTTAAGATTTCAACATTTCTCTAAATTGATGTTTACAGCTCCAAATGTACTTTAGAGATGCCGTTGTACACATCTTAGAAGTATTCTGTATACAAGCTAAGTCTACTAATGTTTAAACAAAAAAATTATCTGCTGTGTACAGCAGAGTTCAGGACTGACGCTGCACAAAACAGAGGTAAAAGCTGATGAGAAAAGAGAATCATTGGGGAAAAAAATCACATGAAAAGGAAAGAAAAAAATATATGTGATACAGATATAACTGTCCTACAGCTCCCAGACTCAAACTGCAATCCCTAGGATATGTATTAGAACAAAGAGACAACATGACGCATCTACATAATATATCTACACTGTTTGTAACATAGAGATCTAAAAGATTATTTTCTTTTAAAAATACTATATCATATTTGTAATTCTATACAACTTCATAGTATTGAGTAAAAAATTTAAAACTTAAAACATGCCATTTTTATTAATGGTCCATTTTAAAACCACCAAACATTTTGATGTCAATTACTAGAACAATGTTTAACGCTGTCAAAAAGCATTACTACTAAAAACAGTCATCTTCCCAGTGTTTTCATCTGCAAAGCATTACAGTTTATAAAACAATTTTAACTTGGAATACGTAAGCGTCTATATGAAGGTTTCCATATGTTAGAAATTTTATTTGTGTGTTTGATTTTAAATTGCTTTGAAAAACAGACAGTTGAGGTCTATAGAAAGGAATCTTTCTTTTAGGAAATAAATGTCTGAAAAGTACAGGGCACCAGCAGTAAAAACATTCTTACCACAAATCAGAAACATATTGAGAAGCATTTGTTGAGTACACCTTCTGAAGCCAGAATTTGTTTCTATTTACTGGAAAATTGAAAAATCTGTTGTATCTTGGCATGATTGTTTGGCTCTGTCCCAGGCTGTTCATGCAATAGTGGCATTATTGTGCAACAAGGCTTTCAGGACTTGCAAATCTTTCAAGTTTCTCTGCCATTTAATTTTTAATATGCAATATGTCTGCCAATGTTCTCCATAGAACCAGCCGAAGCTCTCATTTTATGAAGTGAAAAACAAAATTGTGTATTTAGTCTTAATACAATGTAAGGTATTTTTAAGAAATAAAGACAATTAATCAGCATCTCAGCTTCTGTGTGGCACCTAGCCATAAGCCACCATGCAGACAGTTGAAGTTTAGCGATTGTTTTTGTAAGGCTAATTTAAGGTGAACTTAGATGGATTCAAGATTCATAAGCACTACAAAGTCTTGGCTGGAGCAAAGTTCAACTAAGTAATCCACAGCTCACTCTGCAGACAAAGTGCTGCAGCTGAAACTTCCCTGTGATTTAGTCTACAGTCAATGAGAATTTTCAAAATAGGGAGAAGGAGCAGGTTTCACTGTTGCACTTCAAAGGTCTCCTAATAACTGAGAGGATTATACTCTTTTAACCAGTTAAGAAGGTTAGATGATTTTGAGTGAGTAGCTTTACATCCATCAATAATTCTAAGTTGAAAGTTTAAAGATATCATATGCATGTACATCCTTTAACTCCTTAAGGGTCGCTGCATAAGAAGGTACCTGTTTTGTAACCGCATCCAAACTGCTAAATAAATGTTTTTACATTGCTTTGCAGAAGAGAAGTTATTGGTAAGAAGATTAATTAAAATGCTTTACTGAAACATTTAGTAAAATGAAGATCTTCTAAACTGCTTCTAAGTCTGCTAAATAAATATATAATGTCCATTTAAAACCATTCTGATGTGAGCTGTGCAGACTTTGATGTTAGTACCTTTTACCTCCAGCATGCTAATGCCATATGTATATTTTATCAAATTAGAAAGAAGTTTCAAATGCTCAGTTCCAGTGACAAAGGTACTGCTGAAGCAAAAAAGCTGAGGATTGTCAGACTAAAATGAAAAAGGTACATGCAGGAAATGGCTATAAATTTCTTCTTTTTACAGGGGAAGACAGGAAATTATACATCATAATAGTAAAAGAACTATCCTTTATCATATCAAGTGGTTCTTCTTAAGTTCTTTTTTGCTCACATTTACCATTATTAGTGCAGTCAGAGAGCCTGGTTAATAAAGAATTACTTCTGCATTATATGATTGTACCTCAAATCTTCTGCAAAGAAGTCAGAGTAACACATGCTGTGGATTCTTAAAGGATGGCTGACAATTTATGTTAGTTTTACATAACCTATATTAGCATTATTAGCCCACAAAACTACCCCTAAAATATTTTTGTAAAAGCTTGAAAGAGACAGACAGGGAATGAAGTGAAGAAAGGGCCATATAGGATCATATACATTGCATTTAAAAATCCCATTAATAATATTATTACTAACAATAAAAACAACTATCACTTTATTAATGTAATGCCTAGAAGTCATGATACTTTTTGAATAAAATACCAGAGACAATTGGGAAAGGTAATTACAATTTTGATTGATAGAAGGACCACCCGTATTTCTTATCTACCTTGCAAGATACAATACAAAAGCACTTAATTTCTAAAATGGAAAGTTGGAGGAATGGGAAATGAGTCAAATATGCATGCCGACTTTTAGAAATTACTCAAATAGGAAATGTTTTCTCTTGGAATGTCCTGTTCATCAACTGAGTCCTGTTCATCAATATTAGCAGCCCTCTTAATAATCTCATACACATGAAATATGGAAAAACTCTTCTGAAAAAATGGGAATTATGCTTTTAAGAATCAGAATATTAAAAATATCTGATGAAATATGTCAGCATCTTTCCTGACCATCCTATTGGTAGGATAGTGAAATGCTAATAGATATTTGACTGAGAATGAGGACCACATAGTAATTCAAATAAAACATAAAAAGAACATAATGTCATTAGAAAATCAACTTTGCATTTCTTTAAGCACTCACAGATACCTTTTAGCTTCTATACAAATTACATATTGGGAAGGTGAAACAAAAAATTTCATGCTCCTGATTAGAAAAAGTGTGTTTGCACCATGACTTTGAAAAATGGTTCTGTTATTTGTTGGAAACAGCTGTGAGAATAACTGCATTAAAAATATGCCTAAATATTTATATTAAATATGTTCCTGCAATTAGTCTTAGTGAAGTCATGCTATATATTGTTTGTTCTCTCACTCGATCTATGAATCTTGTGGTTTTGATTCTCTGTGGTCCTACTTAAAAGCTTAAAGTACATTTGTGGATTTTACACTTGATCTTTCATTGATCCTAACTTTTCTACTGCATACTGAAGAATTGCTAAAATAAATACATTATAGATTTTGAGATATGTTGGGCTGTAGTCTGAGTATTATGAGTAGACAGTAACTCTGGATAATTTCCATTGAACTAATAAAGGATGCAATTTAATGAAATTAGACACATTTTTGTCTGGTATGATACTTTGCAGGACTGATACCTTTTCAGTTTGAAGTGTACCTGTATGTTTTTCAGGGCCTACCTTTTGAGAGACACATTCCAACCTGGAAAGTTTGCTCATATTTTAGGTCTTTTGATAGATATGCCTATCTTCAGAACGATTTCAAGTTTGAGGTCTCAGCTTCCTAAACAATGTGCACAAAAATAAACTGTAAGCTGGGTAAATGGGGTGTAAGGGAAAAGTGACAAAAAAGCCAAATAAAATTGGCTGGATAAATAAACCTGGAAGTGGTGCATCATAAGTGACACTGGATGTATTTGTTTAATTTCATTGTTATTTTCCACATGAGGTTTTCACTTTAATCAGGACAAAAACAGCACTTCAGGTATTGAGAAATCATCTACAAAGGCTGGGACAGTTGTTTGTGATGAAGGATCACTTCTGCGCAGGATGTACAATGTGATGTGGCTCCTCAAGGGTGTACTTCAACCACTCCTAGAGAGGGCAGTTTTAGGCTGGGTCAATGGGAATCCCTGTGAGCAGTACTCATACGTTTTGCCCATCAGAAGAGTGGATAATGTGGCTTTTCATCTCTTAGTCATTTTTAAATGTTGCTTTTCTATCAGTAGGAAATTCAGACTGCTTGGTACTGTGGCTGCTTTGTTAACCAATGCCCCATTGCATTACACAAGTGCTGTGGCTTTTGTATTATTAAGGTAGTCCTGCATGAAGCTAAACAAAACAGCCAGTGGGGATTGGCAACACTGGGCACTTAGAATCATAGAATCATAGAATGGTTTAGGTTGGAAGACACATTAAAGAT
>VWZI01000285.1:27179-62748 GCA_013396835.1 Psilopogon haemacephalus | reverse complement strand
GGAGGTGTCCCTGCCTATGGTGGGGTTTGGAACTGGATGATCTTTAGGGTCTTTTCCAACCTAAACCTTTCTATGCTGCTGGAGAGGTGGTGGAGTAGCTCCTTCTGGAGCAGGAGCCTCCTGCACTGCCTGTGCCTCGCTGTGCTGCCTCTCTCCAGCAAACACCAGGGTGCCTGAAGTCCCCCCTGAGAATCAGGGCATGTGACTGCCAGGCTGCCTTCAGCTGTTGGGAGAAGGCCTCCCTGCTTGCCTCTTCCTGCTCACCCACTGCAACGTTCCCCACCGCAGCCTGTCCCTCAGCTCTTGCCTGTGCACTTCCAACTCCTTCATCTCCCTCCCTAGGCAGAGCTCAGCCCACCCCAGCTGTTCTCCACATAAAGAGCAACTTTCTGCCCACAGCAGAAGGCTGAAGCTTTGAAGATCACCAGGACAACGTCTGGCCCATGAAGCAGTGACCATGAACAACACAGAAAGCAACCCAGACCCTGTCAGAACCTCAGGGGATCCAGTTAAGTGGTTCAAGGCAGAAACAAACCCAACCTCCACCTCACCAGCCTGGAATGGAAATTTGCTGCCCCAGGGCTCATTTTGGCTGACAGAATCGGGGGGAGAGTTAGGGTATGACAAGCCCAGGACTTGCTCTAGTGGTAAAAAGCAGAGTAAAGGAAGCAGCACAGCAGGGCTGTGTGTGGGCTCCAGCCATGCTGAGCTCCAAACAGCAGCTTGCCTTCATGCCTTCCCCATGAGCATGGCTGCAAGGCCAACTCACCACCCAACGCCTCCCTGCAACCTACTCACAGGACACTCCAGACCCCAGCACTTGTCCTGTGGCCAGCATGCAGCAGCTTCCCCTGCACACTGGGGGTGGGTCATGCACTAGAGACTCCTCAAGTCTGCTAAAGCAGAGCACAGAGGACTTTGTGCTGCTTCCTCCCAACAGCACAAACACCAGTTCTGCTCAAAGCTTCCTCTGACACTTCTTAGGCACTGATCAGAATAAACCAACCTCCAAGTTCTTGCTCCTCAATGCCTGTCTGAGAAGTTTTAAATTCAGTCTCCTGAAGGAGCTCAAACATTTTCATGTTACATTCTTGACTGTATCTTACCTTGCTCAGGAGCCTCTTCATCACTGCAGCTATTGATTGACCAGCTTGTGGAGACGTGGCCAGTCCACCCAGGGTGCTTCCCCACATCAACAGACCAGCCCAGAGACAGCAAGAACTCCAGGAAGTGTGGCTGAACAATTCTGGAAGACTCCATGTTCTTCAGGATCTGAAACAACACCAGTGGCATCAGGGGAGATGCAAGGAGCTCCAGGAGGCAGTTCTCTTCCTTCCCACTTCTCCAACTAAAACTGTGTCACCAACATGGCTCTGCCCAAAGATTCCTGCTTGGAAAGCCTGGACACAGACTTTCTACGTGGACACTGCTCCCTGCTGCCCAGCATCCTCATGTCCTGATCAACCAAGCTGTCTTTCTGCCATCATTGCCCAAGCCTGTAAAACAGTTCAGACAGCTGCTGGAGGTGATCACAGAATGCCAGGGTTTGGAATGGACCTTGGAAGATCACTGAGTCCAAGCACCCTGCCACAGCAGCATCACCATGGGCAGGGCACAAAGGGTTTGGAAGTGCCCAGAGCGGGAGACTCCACAACCTCTCTGGGCAGCCTGCTCCAGGCTCCAGCACCCTCACAGGGACAAAGCTTCCCATCCTGTTCCTGTGGCACCTCCTCTGCTCCAGCTGGCACCCAGTGCCCCTTGTGCTGTCCTTGGCCACCCCTGAGCAGAGCCTGGCTCCAGCCCTGCACATCTTTAGCACATCACTGAGGGCAGCCCTCAGGCTCCTCTGCTCCCAGCCTCCTCAGCCTGGCCTCACAGGAGATGTTCACTGCCTGCAGCAGCTTTGGGGTTCTGTGCCAGACTCTCTCAGGCAGTTCCCTGAGGTCCTTCTTGATCTGAGGGGCCCAGGACTGGTCACAAGCCATTCAAACAAGGAAGAAGTTCCAGTAAAAGAAGGCTCAGGGTATCTTTAGAGGACATTCAATGATGTAAAAGGTCTGCAGGCACTTCAATTATCCTCTAAACAAACACCATGAGACACCCTCCCAGCTGTGAAAGCCACCAGCACAGGGCAGTATTTGGGCCTCACACAATGACCAGCAGGACAAAATGGCACCATGAGGTGACACCACTCTGCAAAGTCCAGCAGGTCACCTCTCAGCACAGGCCCTGAGCTGAAGTGGCAAGAGCTCACAGAGATGGAGAACAGGAGCAGGCAGCCAGCCCTGCTCAAAGCAGGAACTGTGTCCTGACTCAGCTTTTACATCCTCCTCACCTGACTTAACACTGACACTGGGACAGGACTGAAGTCAGTCACAGCTCTTTCCAAAGGGGGAGCTGGAGCTGAAGCAGCATCTTATTGAGCTCAGCTCCACAGGACCTGCTACTGGGTGCTCCCAACACAGGGAGGACATGGACCTGCCAGAGAGGATCCAGAAGAGGCCACAAGATGATTAGGGGGCTGGAGAACCTCTGCTGCAGGGACAGGCTGGGAGGGTTGGGGCTGTTCAGCCTGAAGAAGAGAAGGCTGAGGGAGACCTCAGAGCTATAGTTCAGTATCTGCTCAGAAGGGGCTGTGGGGATAGGCCAAGGGCAATGGTTTGGAACTGGAGCAGGGCAGAGTTAGGATGGACATCAGGAGGAAACTCTGCGTAGTGAGGGTGGGGAGAGCCTGGCACAGGCTGCCCAGGGAGGTGGTTGAGACCCTGTCTGTGGAGACCTTCAAGGTTGAACATGATGGAGTCCTGAGCAGTGGGCTCCAGCTGGAGGTGTCCCTGCTGCCTGCAGGGCGGTTGGACAAGATGGCCTTTGGGGGTCCCTTCCAACCCAATGCAATCATCTTGACTTCCACTGCACCATCCCAGCAAGCTGCCCAGCACCAACAGCACTCTGTACTGTGTCCAGGTACCCCCAGAATTTCTCTGCACTTCCAAAGGCCAGCAAAATACTGCAGCACTAAGCAACCTCCTCTGTCTAAATCTCTGTCATAGTTCGAGGGGTCTCCTGCTCCCCTCAGAACACTACAGGGACCAGGACCCGTGCCAGGATGCTCCAAAGCTGTTGCTGCATTCCCAACAGCCAGAGCCTGGCCAGCACTGCTCCTCTCTGCAGGCAGAGCACATCCCTCCTGATCTCAGGCTTTGTGGGGTGATGGCTCCTAGCTGGCAGGGGATGTGGAGCTGCATCATGCAGACTGCTGAGGCCTTGTATGGCTAAAAAGGGGGTTGGGGGGGGTGGGGAGAGCAGTTCTGGCCTGCCCTCAGCCTGCTGAAGGTGGCAGGGGTGAAGGATTCTAAATGGCTTTAGTCTGACAGGCTTGGCTTAGCTTGTGGAAGTGTTCATTTGACCTGAGTGCCTCTTGCAAATCTGCACTAGCAAACAGAATCTCTCTTTGAGCTTCCAATCAGTGTGCAGCACTCTCCAAGAGGAGGGAGTCACCTCTATTGTCCAGCCCTGGGTGGCCTCAGACTACGAGGCCATCAGCTGGGGAAAAAGGCATTCTGCTAGCTCAGGAGCACTCCAGCTGCAAGGCAAACCTTGCCTATCATCTTCTGCAGCTGACTCTGGAGATGGGAAGCCTCTGCACTGGCTTCTCTGTACTCCAGCAGCACCTCCTTGGCTTCCAGATCCAGTGCACTCCACTGCAGGAGAAGGGGCTGTGGTGTGCTGCCAGCTGTACTCTTCAGGAACAGGAGAGGGCAGGGAGCTACGCTTCTGCTCTTCACTATTATTGGATTATATGGATGGAGTGAGGAGAAGGTGCTGCAGAAATGACCTTTCCCAGTGAACCCATGAGCTGCCTTGGTGACTTTCTAGGTCCAAGTCTAAAGAAGTCTCAATTCACATTTGCACAAATTACCCTGATTAACACAGACACACTGCAGTGTAAATGGTACAGCCCCAACAGTCACCCAGCACTGAGACCTGCTCAGCTGCTAAGAGAATGAGGAACAATCTGGCACTACACACTGCTGGGCAAGTGCAGCCCTCCCCGAGCCAGCAGACTGCACATGTTGGGCAGGAAGAAGGACAGGACAAGGACCAACACTCTCATACGATGCATGTGTGGATTCATGGGTTGGAAGGGACCTGAAAGCTCATCCAGTTCCAAACCCCTGCCATGGGCAGGGACACCTCCCAGCAGCACAGGATGCTCAAGGCCTCATCCAGCCTGGCCTTGGACACCTCCAGGCAGGGGCGGCCACAGGGGCAGCCCTGGGCAACCTGTGCCAGTCTCTCCCCACCCTCATCTCCACTCTCACTCTCCCCTCTCCCAGCTCAAAGCCATTTCCCCCATCCTGGCACCCCCAGCCTTTGTCCAAAGTCCCTCCTCAGCTCTCCTGGAGCCCATTCAGATACTGGAAGGCTGCTCTAAGGTCTTCCTGGAGCTTTCTCTTCTCCATGCTGAACAGCCGCAACTCTCCCAGCCTGTCCCCACAGGGGAGGTTCTGCAGCCCTCTGATCATCTTGGTGGCCTCCTCTAGACCCTCTCCAGCAGCTCCAGGTCCTTCTTGTGCTGGGTTCCCCAGAACTGGAGGCAGTGCTGCAGGTGGGGTCTCAGCAGAGCAGAGGGGCAGAATCCCCTCCCTGCCCTACTGGTCACACGTCTGTTGTGATGTAGCCCAGCACAGAGCTGCCTTGAGCTGCCAGTGCCCACTGCTGGCTCACGGTGAGCTTTCTACAGACACAGCAGGGAGATGTTACAGTCTGACATGGGTCATGTTCTGCAGGCTGCAGACTAAAAGAGTGACTTTCTGTGGCTGACACTAAGCAAGCAAAGCCAACTTCTGGTGCTCCACTCCAGTCAGCAGCAGTGATGCTCTTCACCTGGGGAGTACCACAAACCAGACAATACAGCCTAGCTGGCACTCCACACTTCCACTTACCTCCTGGCTTGTCTTCTGGCCTGCCTTCATGTAGAAAATGAACACAGTATCAAAAGGACGGCATGGAAGCAAATCCAGGTAGCCAAGGTCATCGAAAAACCCAGGAAGGGCAGAGTCAAGTGCAATCAGGTGAGGAGGTAGACGACTGTTAGCAGGTTCCTGTCCAACAGACAGAGTCCAACAGCTTCAACAGCACATCTCTGGCGAGCCAAAAGCCCTTGATGGCTTCAGTAAGGAGCCATTAAACCAAAACGGCAATTCCCCAGCTCTGCTAAGAGCAAGCCCCGGGGCTGTGACACCCTGAGGAGCACCACACACTGCCACATCCTGCTCTCCTCACTGAGCACAGGGAGCCACTGACACACCTTTTGCTTCAGGACAGTGCAGAGCTCAGCGTCACAGCAAAAGCAGCAGGCAGTGCCCAAGCACCCCAACTATGCCCAGGCACAAGTGCATCTTCCTATCAATTTGTTCAGCAATTACACCTAAAGCACTGAAAACTTCCAGACATCATCTCTGCAAGAACTCCACCACTTCTGCTGGCAGTTTTCTGTGAGGAGATGCAACAAAAGCAGAAGAGGCAGAGTTTCAAACCAGGAACCAGATCTCTGTGAACTGTAAGAATAAAGCTCTGCACCCCATAGGGACCTCAAGAGTCTATGCATGGCTGAAGCACTGCAGCACAATCATCTGTGGAGCAGAACTTCTAAGGCAGCCACTGCTGTGAAGCTCCTGAAATGCCACTCCAGAGCCTAATGCAAGCTGAGGGAACGATCTCAGGTGTGCACAGGCAAAGGTGCCAGCTGCTGCATCCACTGCAAAAGGGCAGACATAAGCACCCAGTGAGAGCACCTCCATTTGCAGGCCTGGTTGCTCCCAGCCAAGCTCTCCGGCCCACAGGGGTCGATGGCAGCTTGCAGGAGACCTTCCTCTAACCTCCTGCTGCCGAGCCAGGCCACGCAGCTGCCGAGGGCATTTGCACAACACTAAGCAGTTAGAGGTCACCTTCAGTGCCTCCAGGGAGAGGAAGCCGAAGTGGGAGAGGAAGAGGCGAGCTGTCTGGAACTCCTGGGCCGGCGGCGGGGGCCTGCACTCCGTCAGGGGGTCAGGGAAGTTCTTCTTCCGCCACTCCTCTTCGCTCTTCTGGTCGATGGAGGTCTCAAACACAATCTGCTGGGCCATGCCACTCCTCAGCTTCTCGTGTCGCTCTTCCAGCTGAAAAACACCGCCAGAGCTCCCAGCTCCATCACCACAGCCAGCACCAACAGACACCTCCACCGCTCAGGGAGGCTGCAGGGGAGAGCTGCAGCAGAGGCTGCAATGCCACTGCCAGGACACTGCTAGGACCTCCACTACACACAGAGCGCTCCAAAGAAGAGAAACCAAGGTGGAGAAGGGCCCTGAACACAGGCCTGGTGAGGAACAGCTGAGGGAACTGTGGTTCTTCAATCTTCAGAAGAAGGGGCTGAGGGGAGACCTCAGCACCCTCTAAAACTGCCTCAGAGGAGGCTGGAGGCAGGCAGGGGTTGCTCTCTCCTCACAACAGGACAAGAAGAAATTGCCTCAAGTTGTGCCAGGGGAGGTTCAGGTTGGATATAAGGAAAACATTCCTCACAGCAAGGGTTCTCAGGCACTGGCACAGGCCGCTCAGGGAGGTGGTGGAGTCCCCATCCCTGGAGGGGTTTCAAAGCTGCCTGGGTGTGGGGCTGAGGGAGGTGGTTCAGTGGCAGGGGCTTAGCAGCAGTGGTGGGGTTGTGGGCTCTGGGTGGACTTGTCTCCAAGGTCTCTTCCAATCTCCACAGTTCCACAGTGCCAAGACCTTGCAAGGTTACCAAGTGCAGGGCTAAACACCTTTGTCTGCACGGGAGAGCTGCTGCAAATATAAGTACCCAGTATTGGCTAAAGCTTCTGCCTTTCAACTGAACAGAAACACAATTGGCACTATGAGAATTTTAAATACTTGAGACAGAGCCCCCCTGCTGCTGCAGCAGGCCTGCTACAGCCCCTCCCACTTCTCCAGAAGCAGCAACCAGATGCAAGGCCTAGCTTCCTAGCAACACTGCAACATGAGGACCTGTAGTAAAACATGCTGAGCAGTGCCTCCCAAAACACCGCCGAGGCACTGGCTCCTCCCGCAGCCCTGCACAGCTTCCACAACGGATGTTTGACTGCTTACAGCACAGCCTCAGCAGGTGACTCCTGAAGGGGGCAAAAGAAGTCAGAGCCTCAGAGCTGCTCACCTCCTCAGTGACAATTTCGTGCAAGTCAGGAATGCTGAGGTCAGCCTTCACAAAGGGGATCTTGTCCACCTCCTCGGGGAAGGGGCGGTGCTTCACGCTGTACCTCAGCCCCACGTCGTTCTTAGGGGCTGGACGAGGCTCTGGGACAAAAGTCTGGTGAGAAGGGGGCAGCTGTTACACTCAAGGCTTCCTGGCAGCAGGCAGTGCTCTGCTACAGCAGCTGGGAAACCTTCCCTCCCCCTCACCACCACCAGACACCAACCCACCGGTGGGAGCATGACTGAAAAAGATTCACTGAGTGCTTCAGATCAGCAGACCTGGACCCAAACTGGAGCTGTTCACTGCCAAAGAGACAGCTCTGCCCTGGGTGGTGGCTGCACCCCTGCAACCCAGGAACCCTGCTCACCACCAAACCTCTGAGCAGCTGCACATCCCTGTACAAATGGCAAGGCTGCAAGGAGCATCTTCAGCCCCTTCTAACTGTGCTGAGGAAAAGCCACCAACTGCCTGAGAAGCTCCACTCAAGCCTGCTGGCTGTGATGATCACTCACTGAAGTCTGAAGGGAAAAGCAGTAGTGCTGTGGGCCACGAATGAGAGGCACTGTCAGACTGGTCTGCAAAATGCAGGCTAGCACAACTTTGACACATTACTGCCATCATGTCCTGAGCTGCAGGCATGCAATTCAACAGGCACAGTTACCAACAAAAGCAGCCAAAGATCTAGGTGCAGAAGGTCCAGGCAGGCAAGACCCTGAATTACACCTCAAATGCTGCTCTGCAAACTGATTTCCTACCAGTTGCACCTCAAAAGGCCAAAATGTTCAAGTTACAGAATGCCTCCAAACTGAAAGAGTTCCCTTAAAGCAGGGAAGGAGTTCAGCAGCCAGGCCATGACTCTCCCCTGGCGGGAGGCAGCACACCTGGGCTGGCACTGCTTAGCTCCAATGTGTCAGTGGCCAAGCAGAGACATCTACATGGGACCCTGACAGGCCCTCCCCCGGGGACATCAGCACTGCCTCCATTTCACAAGAGGGTACAGTAAGAGCTGGAAGGTCTGGAGAAGCTGACAGAGGATGTGGCAGCAGGTGGCCATGCTCCACTGCACCACAGCAGCAAGAGATTTCCCTCTGCAATGAGCTCAGGCTGTTTGTTCCACTGCTCCTCTCCAGCTCCATGCCAGACTTCAGCCAGATCATTTTTTTTCCACAGCAAGTTTGCAGCCACCTTTGAAACATTGACCTGTGCAGTCTGAGCCACTGTTCTCTGCAGCATCTCATTCTGCACCCTGCCCCCTCCACTGCGAGGGCTTTGCCAGCATCAGCACAGTAAATGCACTGCCCACGGCCCCAGAAGGTGCCTTCAGGAGCAAAAGCAGAATGCCCCCTCCCTTCAGCAGCTGCAGAAGGCCAAGAGCACTCTCACAGCCTGCATTTAGTGCCCACCCCAAGCCACAGGGAGTGGCCAGGGCTGTGTCACACAGCTGCAGGCCCCGTGGCTCATCACCAGCTCTGCAGCAGCCTCACTTTAGGGGGATTTCTGCTGAATGTCTCTAAGTTAAAGGTTTCTTTATGGGCTTTGACAGAGACCTTTTGATTTGCTTTGGCTCCTCTTGGTAAAAGACAGAGTTGCTGGGCCCACGCAAGCCTTCCAGACGTCCCACGGATCAGAACCGTGACCGAGGGGAAGGAGTCATCTGCAAAGCACACAGGTGGAGAGAAGACATGGTCAGGAGCTGCCAGCATGACATGGTGAGCAGCAAGCAGTCCTCTCCTCTGCCTCGTGGTCTGTTCAGTAGCTGCTAGCTCAGTATCAGCACAGAAGTCACTTTCACCCAGCTCCACGCAGATCTCTCTCCACATCACCCCCAGGAGCGGAGAAAGGATCACCTGGGCCCTGCCTGTTTAGGCAGAGCAATGGCCACATGGAGACACAGCTCCCATGGCACCTCCACCACCTCCTGCACAAGTCCACCTAGGAGGCTGGATGGGGCCTTGAGCAGCCTGGGCTAGTGGAAGTTGTTCCTGCCCATTGCAGGGGATTGGAATGATCTTTAAGGTCCCTTCCAACCCAAACCACTGCACTGTCCTGGTCTGAATGCAGTATTGACTTCCTTTAGAGCAGAGGACTGGACTCCTGAGGTGCCTTTCAACCCGCATCATGGTGGTTTGAACACTGCAGGGACCTCAGTCTTCATACCAGGCTTCAGAGGCCACTGCTCTGAGCCACTTCAGAGGAGGAATCATCACTACCTCCACAACTGTTCTCTTAAAAGTGATTTACAGTAACCTTTTGTGCACATAAAGCACAAACTGACACCACCAGGTACCCAGGGCGTGGCTCTTCCCTCCCCACTGCCCCATAGGTGCAGCACAGCTACCTAAACCCACAGACAAATCCTGCCAGATGCCCACCATGATCCACTTCAGTGACCTGCCTCCAGATGATCTGATGGACATCTGCATTGCTGCAGTGACCCTTGCGATGCTATGGGGATTTGTAAGCAGGCATGTGCAGCAGGAAAAGATAATCTGAGACCCTAAATGCTGTAGATTGCTCAGCAATGCACTCAGCAGAGGATGGGGACAGCTCAGCTGCCCCGGCCAGGAGCACACTTGCTCAGAGGCTGGCTGTGGGTGCACTGCAGCAATGGCTCCCAGCAGCAGCACTGGCTGCAGGACATAGCCAGTGACTCAGGGAGGTCAGAGCACTCTGGATAACAACTGGAAATCACAACAACTCTGAGCCTGTTCATGAAGTTCTGCACATCTTGCTGACAGAAGAAGCAAACCTACCTGTGGCAGAGCAGCAGATTTAACACATGAGCCTGAAACTGAGGCAGCATGGGAGAAAGTTTTCATCTGTTCTGGTAGGCAGTGCCATGACACATGAAGACCTACAGGGCTATCAGTTACTCACTTTGAAGCATCCTGTAGCATCCTGTCATTTGATAACAGCTTTTAAAATAAGAATTCTTCTTGTCCAAAGCATGAGGCTGAAACAAGCCTTGGAGGAAACAAAGGCAGAGCTGCTCTGGGCAGCCTGATCTAGCTGAGGACACCCTTGCTGACTGCAGAGGGGGTTGGACTAGATGACCTTCAGACGTCCCTTCCAACCCAGACCATTCCATGACTCTGTGAACTGTGCAAGCACACAGGTGTCACAACAAGCCTCTGCTGAGGGCTCCTCCTGCCAAGCCTACTACACTTCTCCTCTCTTCATCCTTTCATGAGAAGCATGCTAAAGGGAGGGTGAGCACTTCTGTTCAGCAGCAAGAGTTCCCATGGCAGTCAGCTGCAAGAATCTGATCTGCCTGGGGGAAAGACAACTGCACATTAGGAAGCAGTGAGTTCACTGGACAGTAGGAAAAAGTTCTTTGTTTTGAGGGTGGTGGAACAGGTCGTCCAGGGAGGCAGTGGAAGCCCCATGCCTGGAGACATTCAAGATCAGGCCTGATGAGGCTCTGAGCAACTCTAGCTGCAGATATCTGTGCTGGTTTGAGGCTACTTGGAATATTTTAATAAGACAAATTAGGCTATAGGCTGTGGAAAGAAAAACACTGGTGAGGTCTGCTTTGCTCATAGGTTTGCTGAGATGTACTAAAGCAAAGACATAGATAAGGCAGAGTGGCTCTGGTCTGGGCTCTGGATGTTGCCCTCTCCCTCTCCTTGCCTTCCAGCTGGATCTGTGTAAGCCAACTAACTGATTCTGCTTCTAACCCCCCTGGCCCATCCTCCTAATTCACCTTACACGTAAGGCAGATTCTGGGATAAGATTGGTGTGTGGGGGGAAGGTGGAAGGGTGGCTGGGAACTCCTCTTGGGGACTCTGATCTCTGGGAGGGCTGTGGGGTTTCTGTATTGCCTTTTTACTGTACCTAGTTGTAAATATCTGTAATCTATTGTAACTACCTGCTTGTGTATTGTGCTGAGCTGTGAATACAAAGCTTCAGTCCTTAACTTCCAGCTGGCTGGGTCTAGTCTGGGTGATTTCAATTGCGTGTGGGGGGCAGGGAACTCCCAAACCATCACAGTGTCCATGCCCACAGCACAGGGGGTGGAGCGGATGACCTCCAGAGGTCCCTTCCAACCCAGTGCATGCTCCTGAAGCACTTGGACAGCTGACAGGTGCCTGACTACCAGCAGCAGGACAGCCAGAGGCAGCACTTGGGCCCGGAGCCCTGCTCTGCTGCACGGCCCCGCCACAGGCCAGGCCCCGAACTGTGAGAGAGGCTCTGCCCTGCAGCTCCAGGCATGGCGTGAGCAGGGAGGGGGAAGCCTGCACTCACTCTGCTCGTTGCCCAGGGGCTGCTCCAGCATGGCCAGGATGACGCTGTTGTCCAGGACGAAGTAGCGGAAGCTGTGGCGGTCGATGGTGGGCAGCCGCGAGTACCTGATCAGCGTGGCCTCGTTCACCAGGCTGCAGGGGGAGGCAGGGCCACTGGGGGAAGGGAACGCTCCAAGCAACTGCATAATGCTGCAAGGGAGGAGACAGCTCACAGTTCAGAAGGCAATGACCTGTCCCACCTGAGCACAGACCTCGGCTGACTTCTCCATTCGCACCTGGACATGTCTCTTCCCCAGGCCTGGCCCTCCCATCAGCTCCTTTTCAAACAGAACCACCCACAGGACAACTCCAAAGCATGGAACTCTGTCCACAGAATAAGCATCTTCAGATATCAGAGGTGAAAATCTGCTCCTTCCGTAGTTTATGGCCATCCTTATGGATGCCTGAAGACAGTCACCCATGCCAAGCCACTCTCACAGCACCAAGCAGGGCAGCCCTGGCAGAGGCACCAGTTACAGCTCATAGAAAGGGCTGAGCTGGGCTGGAAGGGACCTGAGAGCTCATTCAGCCCCAAGCCCCTGCCATGGGCAGGGACACCTCCCACTAGCACAGGTTGCTCAAGACCTCATCCAACATGGCCTTCAACACCTCCAGGCAGGGGACATCAACAACCTCCCTGGGCAACCTGTGCCAGTGTCTCCCCACTCTCACTGTAGAAAATTCCTTCCTCATATCCAGTCTAAATCTGCCTTCCTCAAGCTTCAATCTATTCCCTCCTGTCCTATCACTACAAGCCCTTGTCCAAAGTCCCTTCCTGGCTTCCTTGTAGACCCCTTTTGGGTACTTTGCCTTCAAGTACAGATGGCACTAACTGAAAACCCTCTAAGAAAGACTCAGCATCACATAAGCAGAACCACCACAGATGAACCTTCCCTGGGAGAAGGCCTGCAGGTGTGAGCCAACACTATATACTTCTTTGGGTGGCTCTTAGAAATACTGATTCAAATCATCAGAAGTTGTGCAGGATCTACCCAGCACTATCAGAAATCCCAACCTGCTCTGGCAGAAGCCAGCAATGAGCCACCCAGTGCCAGACTGAAGATTAGATGGTCAAAGTCTTTACTCCTGACACCACCTGACCTCACACACTTGTCCACTTCATTCTCAGGACAGGTGGTTTCATCTCTCTAAATGGGGACAGGCACTCTGGGGCAACAATCAAGGTTTGCCTGCAAGTTCTAAGGGGCAGTTGGTCTCCTTGGTCTCCATGTTCCTACTAACAGTGATGGCAGAGCAGAGCACAACAGCGAGCAGCTACTGCCTGCTGCAAAACATCTATCCCAGGCATCCCCACCTGCAACAAAAGGCCCTCTCTGGAGCACAGCTCAGCTTTCCCCTCCCCACCCCTCACATTATCTGCTGCTGCATTTCCAGCAGAACCTCCCAAACCAAGGCCAATGCTGTGTGCAGGACACTCCATCCTGCACCAGCTCACAGCTCCTGCACGGGCTGTACCCTGCTCCGTGACACAGGGGACAGGTCCCAGCCCCCTGACATGCTGGACAGTCTCTACCAGTTTCCCAGTCCTTGGCAGGCCTTGTCAGGCTGGGAGAAGGGGGAATGAAAAGACAGGAGGAGCACTGGATGCCTGCAGGGAGGGCTGGGGCTTTGATGACCAAGGGAGACAACAGGCAGGAGGGGAAGGCAGCAACCACAAGAGTCTTTCCTCTGTGGAACACCTGTGCTGGGAGGGGTAAGACAGCCAAGGAAGGGCACAGGACAATCCCAGCCAGATGGAGCTTCTGGCTGGCTTTTCAAGTGCCTCTCTGACAAAGCACTTACCATGTTAGTGTAGCTTCAGCAGCATCCTTCACTCTCATGGATGCAGGGTTTGGCTCTTTATCTCCTTTGTACTTGACCTCTTGCTCACTGCTTTTGGATTTACTTCCCGAAATGCCTAGCTCCACAATCTCCAGCACCTCTTTTAAACAGTCCTAAAACAGAAGAGGAAGCAGCCTAAGGCAGAAGGACCCTGACCAATGTCTCCAAGAGCTCAGTGCAACAGCAATACACCACGGGTGAAAACAAAGCACTGCTGGCAAGGTGAGCTCAGAGGTGAAGTGGGCAGATGGTTCTGACAGTGTGGGCCAAGCTCACCTGGGCTGCAGGAAGAGTGTTTGTTCCACCTATAGATGTCTGCTCATGTTTGCATGCTAAGGGTAAAAGTGCTCTGCCTGAATGCACACAGGAGTATCTCCTGATACGGGTACAGGGCTGCCCAGACGGCTGCTAAGAGTGCAAATGAAACATGCAAATGTATTCCAAGAGAGAACAAGCTGAGCACTCTGGAGCCCCTCTGCAGAGACACTAATTCAATTCTAAGCATATCAAGAATTAAATCATCTGGAAAATGGCATAAAATCCTTTCCCAAACCCTTCAATTGCCAACAGCTTTCACAGATGGCATTGGGTTGACAGGTACCCTCCAAGGGCATCTTGTGCAATCCCCCTGCAGGCAGCTCCAAGTCCTTCTTGTGTAGGGGGGCCCAGGTGGGGTTTCAGCAGAGCAGAGGGGCAGGATCCCCTCCCTGTCGTGCTGTCGATGCAGCCCAGGCAGGATGCTTCCTTCCACTGTGTCAGCCACACCACACAGCTTGAACTGTAATACTTTGCTGGTTTCTAGAAAACTTGCTTCTTGGTGAAACAAATCACAACTGTCAGTATCAGCAGCAAAGAGGCTGTGTTAAGCCTAGAACACACTTTGGTCAGGTCAGAGCTGAGAAATGAGAAGAGATGTGGCTTAGCAAAGCCTGCCTGCAGCAGGCAGCTGTGCTATGTGCACACTTACTGCAGGATTTTTCTTTACAGATTCTGTCTTTTCAGCTGTTTTCTCTCTCTCTTTTTCCACTTTCACAAAGACCAAGACTTTCTTAGAACTATGAAAGGTAATTTTCAATCTAAAACCATCCTTGGTGAACTCAGAAATCAAAATTCAGAACTGGTTTGCACTGAAACATGTTGTGATATCCCCAGCACATCTGAAACCCAGAGCTGGACACAGCCCTGCAGGTGGTCTCTGCAGAGCAGAGCAGAGGGGCAGGATCCTCTCTCCCCATCTCTGGCCATGCTGCTTTGGATGCAGCCCAGGCTGCCCTTGGCCTTCTGTGCTGCTGTGGCACTTGGAGCTGGATTTCTAGCTCAGACATAGAAAAAAAAGGCAACAGAGAAACTGAGAAGTGGAAAGATGAACATTCCAGGGATAGGCCATGTAATAGCAACAGTGTTGACACAATTTCATTGGAGCATCAAAGCCTTATGTCTGCAAGCACAGTTTGTATCTTCCCCTTGCTGCTTCTGCTGTGCCTGCTACTATCTTCCCCCAGCCGCTGCTTTGGCTGCTGCTGCTTTTGCCTCTCGGCCACCAGTTGGCCCCTTCCCCATCCAACAAAATCCGTGTGGTAGTGAGCTTACTCCAGCGGGGGAGGGATCCACTGAGACCCGGGAGAGCCGCCAGTGCCCGCGGCTGGCTCCTGTCCAGCTTCTCCCCGCCCAGCACCCCAGTCCCGGCAGGTGACTCCCTGGAGCGCGGTGAGCACGCACAAGAGGGAGGGCAGTGCAGCGCCCCAGGCTCTCACCTTCTCGTCCAGCATGTCGGGGTGCTCGGTAAGCCAGACGCAGAGGCACTGGAAGGCAGCGACGATCATGGAGTGGAGGTCGCGGGAGTGCAGCGGGGCCGGGCGGCTGCACTGGTACACGATGTAGCTGCAGACGGAGCTGATGGCTCGCTGCCGGTCCGCGCACTCCACCGACACCCGCACCTGCCGCGGCACACAGCGAAGCGTCAGCCCCCGCGCAGCAAACCCTTCGGCAGGGCTCCACGCACTGCCGAGGGATGGGCCCAGCTCGATGGCTGCGTCTCTGCAGATCCCCTCCGTGGTGCCCAGGGACAGCAGGAGGGGCAGCAGGCACAGGCTTCACACTGCAAGTTCCACCTAAGCCTCAGGAGGAACTTCCTTAATGTTGAGGATGGTGGAGCACTGGAGCAGGCTGCCCAGAGAGGAGGTGGAGTCTCCATCTCTGGAGTCATTGCAAACCCAGCTGGACACCATCCTGTGCACCCTGCAAGGGTGACCCTGCCCTGGCAGCGGGGCTGGACTGAATGATCTCCAGAGGCTCTTTACAACCCCTAGCACTCTGTCATTCCGTGATCCAACAGTGATGGATATTGAAACTCAAAGGAAAGAAATGCTGCAGAGCTGCCACCACACTGCACAGCTGGTTCCGAGAGCAGTGGGACCAGGATGGTTTGATAAGAAACTAATTGCAAGCTGAAGAAATTAGTGCCTGAAACAGAAGTTTTCTGCAAATCTCTCTCTTTGGGTATAGCAAAACTTCGAGAACCCCCTCACTGCCGAGGCTGCCTTCCACAGGGCTTCATTCTGCTCACAGACATTTCCACGTGACATTTTGTCAGCACAGGGACTCCCACCAGCAAAAAAGGCACCAGAAACTCCTCCTCAAGCAAGCCAATTGGCAAAATGCCCCAAAATTCACTGCAGAAGCCTCTCAGCTTCGAGAGAGTGAGGCTCCAGCGTGAGGGCCAGTGAAGAGCCTCGTGCACAGAGGGATGAGAACTGACCCAAGATCTGCACTGCTCTTTCCTCCAGTCTGTGACCTGACACAGAAGCAGCCAAGGTAAACCTGAGCGTTTCTGCTCTGCTGCATTAGCCCCTGAGACATAAACCAAAGCTTTCCTTTCTCTCATCCCTGCAGCAAGGTAGATGGTCTTGCAGGTGAGCATCTACTCTTGCACCTGAGCCTGGCAGCTGTACTGTGGGGAGAGGGAAGGATGGAAGCAGCATTCTCAAGATGAGCTTCTGGCAAGCAGGTTGGGGAATCAGCACTCCTGCAGAAAACAGGACTCTAATTTACCAAGTGCCACCCAGAGCCTGGTGCTAAAGAGACACGAGACAGGCCAGCCCCTCACCTGAGAAGAGCTTTGGGAACTGTCACCTCCAGATTCTCCACTCTGGCGTCCTGCAGCAAGGGTGACCTCCTCACACCCTCTTTGTCACAAAGGGTAACTACAGCCAAAAGACCCCAAAGCAACTACTTCAGCTGCACGAGAATTACACAAAGATTCTAACATTTACTACTAGCCTCAGGAGGCACCTGGAAAGCTAATCTCTTTTCCCAACCCCATCTCACTGCAAGCAGAGAAAGAATAAAACAAAACCTCAACAAAAACCTCTCCAAAATCAAACCTTGGCCTAAGCCCACAAGCTGCCTGAAGCCCTGCTTGTGCGGGATGCTGAGACCAAACAACTCCACACTAACTCAATGAAGAACCTTTCTTAATGGATCCTTCAGCTCACACTGCATAAGTAAAAAAAACACCCAGACCAGCAGGCTCAGTGCTGACTCCAGGCTCTACAGCTGCCTGAGATGCACACTTCAAAGAGAGAAGTCAAGTTCCTGGGGGAATGTGACAGGAAGCACTGAACTGGCAAGCTGTAAAATACACTGGACCTCAGCTTAATAAGCATCAGGAGGTCCAGCCTTGGCAACAAGAGCCCTGGAGCAGAAGAGGGCATTTGGCTTCTCAGCAATAAAAGCCCCCTCCCCTCTTCAGCCCAGTTATCTGCTCTTGAGTCAAGGAACTGTGTGCTGATAAAGCCCTCAAGAAGGTGACACCTTCATGATAGAAACCTGCTGTCACTTTCTAAGCCCAGAAAACTATTTCCAAGATGAGAGGAAGAAGAGGAGAAGCAGGGACAATACTTGCAAAAAGGGCAATGAAGCTGTTTAATACTCTGGCATGTTTGCAATCTACCAGCCACAAAGCCTCTGCTTCCTCCACCTGGTTACAGAGTGATCAAAGCCAAGCCACACTAGGAGGAATGTTCACCCTGGGGCTGGGAACCAAGGGCCCAAGCCTCCAGAGTGCCACTGGAAGCTTAGCAGATAGGGGTTTTTGTTTTCAACTGTGCAGCTCAGTGTGGCAGATGCAGCCCCTGTGGTGTACAGCAAACCAAACCCAAAGAGAGACACATGGGAACCCATGAGAGAGGTTAGGATCCAGGCAGCGTGATACAGCACAGCCACATCTATCTGAAGAAGTCACCTGAGCACCCCTGCCAGCCCTTGAGCACTGACACAAGGAGGTGAGGCACAGCAACAGTGCTGCTCTGTCTGTCCAGCCAGAGCTACTGCTCAGGAAGTCGTGCAGGGCAGTGTGGGGAGGACACAGCCAGACTCTGCTCAGGGGTGGCCAGGGACAGGACATAGAGCACTGGGCTGGAGCAGAGGAGGTGCTACAGGGACAAGAGGGTAAACTTTGTCACTGTGAGTGTGCTGGAGGCCTGGAACAGCCCAAAGATGTTACAGAGACTTTTTCTCTGGAGACTTTCACACTCCACCTGGATGTGCTCCTGTGTGACCTGCCCTGGGTGATCCTGTCATGGCAAGGGGCTTTGGAGCCTCCTCCCAGCCTCTGACATTCCTGACATGTACTGACTAACTCAGACACAGACTTCTGCTGGGGCTGTGACTTTCACCTACACATAGGCACCCTTTGAGAAGAGGCCAGAGCCCAGGGAACTTCACCTCTCTCACCTTTGCCAGTCCAGACAGAAGCTCCAGAGCAGCCAGGGAGATGCTCATGTCCTGCCTCCACTGCGAGTTGAGTCTCTGGGTGACCAGGTGAATGCTGCGGATCAGCAGGCCAGCAGCTGTATCTGTATGAAGAGCTAGGATATAACCCCCGGAGCACACCACGGGAGGGAAAACAACCACGGGTTAGTGACGACCAGCAAAGCACAGCAGGAGCCAAAGCAGCCACAATACACACAGCAGCTGTGGCTGTGCACCAGCAGACACTGCACACACACAGGCAGGCTGACTTCTGCCCAGCCCCTGCCGCACTGCAGCAGCACAACAGCCAGCCTCAGGCTGCACTGCTGTTTGCTGCTGGACTCCAGCTGATGTCCTGGAGCCTTGCAAAAACAAAAAGGCCTTGGCCAAGCACATCAGACTTTAGTACTGGTAGAGTTGGGCATCAGTAACAAACCAGGAGCGCAGTAACTTCACAGAGCTATGGCAGAAGTCACCACTCTGCCCATTCTTTCCATGCCTGGCATTTAGCAAAAGCTGCACTAGTTAAACACAGGCAAGGGAAGAATCATTCCTGCAGAACAAAGGGGTAATTACTCCTGGTCTGTGCTGGTTTGAACTAAGTGGAGAATTTGAGTGAGAAATTAGACTATTGGCTGAGAGAGGCAAACACAGCATGTCACTGCACCAGAGCTTTACTGAGAAAGGAAAAAAATTGGTTTTAAGTATTGTACCCAAAACATTTGATATCAGTTTCAGATCGCTCTGGCTGCAGCTGCTTCTCTTGCATGGTCTCCTTTGTCTCTGCCTTGGTAGCTAATTCTCAGTAATACTACTAACTTCTTTCTACTACTAAACCCCCCTGGCTGATCTACCTCAGCTTATCTGCAGCATCAGCAGGTGGTGAGATAAGATTGGGGAAGGGGGGAAAGGTGGTAGGGGGTGGTTGGTTGCCCCTCTTGGGGATTTTGGTCTCTGGGAGGGCTGTGGTGTTTCTGTATTACCTTTTTATTTTATATATTTGTAAATATCTGTTATCCCTTTTAAACATCTGCTTGGATATTGTGCAAATGTAAATGTAAAGCTTCATTTATCACCTTCCAGTGTTCTGAGTCCTAGCTGGGGTTTATATCAAAAGGTGTGGGGGGCAGGTAACTGCAAAACCACCACATTGTCCTTAGTTTTCACTGACCCTCTAGCTCAAAATTAAAGACAGAAAATGTTTTAAGCATCACCTGTTCTCACTTCAGAATCTCAGGAACACCAATACCATGGTAGGCCTGAAGGAGGCAAATTGATCTCAGAAACAAACCGGCTAAGGGCCTGGCTATGGAGAGACAGGAGAGCTGCAGCAGCTAAGGTCCAGCCTTCCCAAAGCTGACATCACCATCACCACCTCTACCCTCAAGAGCTAAGGGCAGTGTTACACCAGGAGCAGATTCCACTCTTTGCTAGGGCTCAGCAGAAAGCCCAGACAATCTTGTTCCAAATTTTCTCGTTTGAAGCATAAACACAGAAATATTTCTCATACATTTCTCACAGCCTTACCTTCTGTGTACAGGAAATATTAAAACCCCAATAAAACGAAAGTATTATTAAAATGTATTTCAAGTGATGCCATGGTTTAAAGCCCAGGTAAGTCCAATATCGAATTCTGTAACCTCCTAACTGGGTATTTTTCCCAGCACTTGTCAATGAGCACCCATATGAGCTAAATGCAACTCAAGTGGTGTGCTGAAAACTACCACCTTCAGCATTCCAAGCAAACAAGACCTGCAGGGAAAGCACCAACGTTTTCATCTGGATCTCCAGGAGGCTAAAATCTTTCCTGACAATCTCCCTTCTTTCCTTAGTCATAGATCTAGAGAAACCCCCCAGAGATGTCTGGTTGGTGAGAGCAGAATTGTCACTCCCTGCTGCAAGAGCCCAGAGGTGAGCTGTGCTCACTGTCACGTGGACAGCAGCAGCTAAACCGACAAAGGCCAAAGCAACAAATGGAACTGCAGGATCTCAACATTCAGCCAGCTGCCCAAGTTGATGGATTTTATCACAGAGACTCAAAAATGCACAGTACAAGACACAGCAAAATGCAGTTAATGACTAAGGCCTCTTGTTATGGCAAATGCACATCACAAGCACTCTGCTCCTTCCCTCTGTAACAACAGGAGTTTCCCAAATGCACTTTAAATTTAGTTTAAGGAAAGGTGCTGCAGGTGTCAGGTAAACATTTGGAATGTCACCAAAATGGACCAGCTGACACTTGTGTGTCCCACAGCAGAGGTGCTTCAGTCCTAACACTCATCATGCACCTGGGGATTGATTTCGTAAGGGAAGAAACTGTCATTTTCCCCTACCCAAGCCTGATTTGGTGAAGTACATCCCACCAAGTACTCCAGATGAGCATCTCAACAGGTTTACCCTGTTTAACCTTCCTACTGTCTACAAGCATCCTGGCCTGGATCAGCAATGGTATGGCCAGAAGGAGCAGGGCGGTGATGGTACCCCTGGACTGGGCACTGGTGAGGCCACACCTCAAATCCTGGCTTCAGTTTTGGGCCCCTCACTCCCAGAAGGACACTGGAGGGCTGAAGCAGGTCCAGAGAAGGGTAACGAAGCTGGGGAAGGGTCTGGAGAACAGGACTGGGGAGAAGCAGCTGAGGGACCTGGGGGTGTTTAGTCTGGAGAGGTGGAGGCTGAGGAGAGCCCTCATGGCCCTCCACAGCTCCCTGAAGAAGGCTGCAGCCAGGTGGGGGTTGGTCTTGTCACCCAAGGAACAAGTGATAGGACAAGAGAGAAAGGCCTTGAGTTGCACGAGGTGAGGTTTGGGTTGGGCATTGGGAAAGATTTCTTTCCTGTAAAGGTGGCCAGGGATTGGCACAGGCTGCCCAGGGAGTTGGTGGAGTCCCCAGCCCTGGAGGTGCTCACGAATCGTGTGGCACTTGTGGCCATGGTAGGGTTGGGTTGCTGTTGGACTGGATGAGCTTGGAGGGCTTTTCCAGCCCAAACCGTCCTGTGATTCCTGTTTGTGAGAGCTTTGCCTCTTGAAAGCACAAGTGACAGAGCAGCTGCATCACCTTTTTCCTCAGCTCTTCCCCTCCACTTTAGGAGCAGAGCCTCTGAGAGGCTTTAACCCCCCAGCCAGATGAGCACCCCCATCTGAGCACAAGCTGGCAGTGCCTGAAGGGCTCTCCCCACCGAAGCATGTCTGAGGCCAGCCCACCCGCCTGGCACAGCAGGGCAGGCTTCGTCCAGAGCTGTCCTTACCATAGTCCCTGAGCAGAGCCTGCGCCGGCCGCTCGCTGTCGGGCGTGGTGGGCTCGGTGCTGCCGCCGCTGGCCGTGCTGATGCCGCTGTTGGTGCGGCTGTGGCTCTTCAGCAGGTGGCTCTCACCACCGTTCTGCAGAGGCAAAGGGGGAGGCTGAGCTCGGAGTGCAACTCCCTACCCCAGAGCATGCTCTCAGAGGCAGGCAGAACGCTGCCCGGCCCCGGGCTGCTGAGACTCACCGTTTCCATCTGGCAGCCAATGGCTTCCAGCAGCGCCGAGTCCTGCACGATGTTCAGCATCGCACCTGGAGAACCAGGCACAAGGAGGTCACCAAGGACTGCAGCAGGGCAGTCACTGAGACTTCCACAGCAGCACTGCAGGTCTAACACACAGCCAGAACTATTTCAAGAGTTTTAGTCACTACTGGAGCTGGTTGAGGCTCAGCCAGCTGCAGCTGATGAGAATGGGCAGCTGAGTGCTTTCAGCTGCTTGAAAAATGCTTTGGACACAGGGTTTCAAATTCCTCAGTTCAGAGGCGTGCTGGTTTCACCAAGTGGCTGCAATTCCTCCTTTTCATAGAGCACAGAACAGCTCAGGTTGGAAGGGACCTCAGGGATGATCTACTCCCATCCTCCCTGGCCATGGGCAGGGACACCTCTCAGCTACACTTGGTTACCCAAGGCCTCATCCAACCTGGCCTTAAACATCCCCAGGGCATCCACAACCTCTCCAGGCAGCCTATTCCAGAGTCTCACCACCCTTGTACTCAAGAACTTCTCCCTCAGCACCAGTCTAACCCTGCTCTGCCTCAAACCATTCCCCCTCATCCTGTCTCTAGGCACCCTCAGGAGAAGTCTCTCTGCAGCTTTCCTGGATGATCCCCTCGGGTACTGGAAGGCAGCTCTGAGGTCCCCCTGGGGTCTTCTCTTTTCCAGACTGAACACCCCCAGGTCCTTCTGCCTGTTGTCACAGCAGAGGCTGAGAATCTGTGGCTTTGGAGAGAAAATTAACAATTGCTTTGACTAAAACCTAAAGCAAGAGGTCAGTTCATACTCTGAGGTGGGGGACACCAAATTCCTCTCTACTTGGGAGTCATCCACAGCCTCTCACTTTCTGTGCTTTGTTTCCATCAGTGCCCCAAACACTGCATGGCAGAAGCTGAAGCTCTAGGTGCTCTAATGTGAGGCTGCTCAAGTCCAAGAGATCACACAGGTGACAACCCCTCAGGAATTTCATCTCTCTTCTTGCAAAGCAATGCAGCACCAATACCCCACACTCTTCCAGGGCAGAGTAAGGCAGACACTTCTGCAGCACAGCTCAACAAAAGCTGAACTGACCTAGTATCATCTGAGTGTTGTTGGGATCCGTTTCCGTTTGCAGAGCTCCTATCAGTATGTTTACAAGCCTCAGCTTCAAGGAAAGGAAGGTTACTGGCTTATCATAAACAGAGCTGTCATCATTGCTGAACTTCCCTTCCAGGACAACCTGAAGGAAGAAGACATTTTTTTCAGTATTAGTCCCAGATCACACCATGCTCTCGGTTTCTGAAGTGAATACACAGCTCACACTGCTGCAGCTCCTCCAGCAAGCCTTTGCCTTTACACACTTGTTGTAAGAGCTCCAGTGCTGAACAGAGCACCAGGTGCAGCCCACAAGTTATCCAAATCCCTCTCCAAAACAACCAGGAAAACAAAAATGGAATTGCCAAAGTGGTCATTCACTACCTCAGACTTGATGGTTCCAAAATGATGAGGGAGAGGCAACAGAGACAGCAGGATGTTAATCGAGGCTCTTCTCAGCTCTGTGGGGTTTACATAGATTTTAAACTTGGACAGTTCTCTGCAAATCAAAGCACCAAGCAGTTAATCCACTTTGCACAGGGCTCTGGAGCCACATTTCATCAAGTTAAAACTAAACCCATAGCCACCCAGTGGTTCTGTCCATCCTGCAGCACAGTGCAGGCTCTTTCCAGGACCACAGGCCCACAGGATGTCAGGGGCTCGAAGAGATCCAAGGAGATCATTGAGTCCAAGCTCCTGCCAGAGCAGGACCATCCAAGCTAACTCAGGGCACACAGCAACACATCAGACAGAGTCTGCAAAGGCTCCACACAAGGAGACTCCACAACCTCTCTGGGCAGCCTGTGCCACTGCTCTGGGACCCACCCAGGCAAGAAGTTGCCTCTTGTGTGGAGCTGCAACCTCCTGTGCTGCAGCTTCCATCCATTGCTCCTTGGCCTATGGCAGGGAGCAGTGAGCAGAGCCTGTCCCCCCCATCCTGACCCCCAGCCCTTGGATATTTATAAACATTGTTTCAATCCCCTCTCAGTCTTCTCTTTCCCAGACTAAGTAGCCCCAGGTCCCTCAGCCTCTCCTCACAAGGCAGGATTCTTCCTTTGCTTTAAATGGCAGCAGCAGCACAGGTAGCTAATACAGGAGCCACCACTTGCTAAGGATTCTGTACCCCATGTAACAGCAAGGAGCCCATGAGAGCACTGCTCACAGGCTGCATCCTCAAAGCAGGGGTTTCAGTCCTGAGCCTTTGCTGGCTTAGAGCAGCTCACAGGCACCCAGCAGCAGCAGACCTCACAGTGCAGCCTGATGCACACAGTGCACAGAACACAAACTGCTCTGCAAATGGATCAGCTTTGTTCAGGAGCCACCAGCAAACTCTTCTACTTGAAAGACCTCTCCAGAAGTAGTGGTGGCTCAGGTTTAAACCCAGAAGACAAATAATGAAAAGCAGCACCAAGACAAAGCAGACCTACAGAGGAGTGTCCTGTTAACTGCATGCTTGGGAAGCTACAAAGTTCTAACAAGTGAGAGTTTCACAGACTCACAGATTGGGTTGGGCTAGAAGGAACCTTAAAGCTCATCCAGTTCCAACCCCCTGACATGGGCAGGGACACCTCCCACCAGCACAGTTTGCTCAAGGCATTGAACACCTCCAGGGAGAGGGAAATCCACAGCCTCCCTGGGCAACCTGTGCCAGTCTCTCCCTGCCCTCACTCAAGAATTTCTTCCTCATCTCCAGTCTCAATCTCCCTCCTTCCAGCTCAAAGCCACTGCCCCTTGTCCTGGCACTACAAGCCCCTGTAAAAAGTCCCTCCCTACCCTCCTAGCAGGTCCCTTTTCAGGTTCTGTCTCTTGGTTTAAGAAACAATTCCACCTTCAGCAGCCTCAGTGATCAGATTTTCTGTTTCATGATGCATGAGGTTGCTCTCTAAGGAATTCACCACAAAAGCCACTGATGAATATCTTGTGACATTCACTTCAGAATCAGTGGGCTCTGTGTGAGGGGACTCTCTCCTTTCCCCTACTGCTGTCCATCAGTGACTATGGAGACAATTCACACACTGCAAATAAACACTGTTAATGCTCGAAAGCAAACTGCACTCAATGACATTGAAAATCAGAGCTTGTGAAAAGTCTCCGTGGTCATCACCAAACACATCTACACTCTGGGGCTTCTGCAGTGGGAACTACTCAAAGATGTCAGAAACCCCAGCAGATAAACACCTCCCCACACTGCTGCTGCTCTTTGTGTGGCAAGGGCACTTTACCTGTCAGGCAGAATAGTTTCCAGAGCCGAAATGAAATAGGGAACCACCACATCAATTCCCTTCAGGTCACAACAGAACAGAGGAGGGGAGTTCAGAATGACACTGGCAAGCACAGGGTGGCAAACGAAGTCTGCTATCTGCAAACCCTGAATTAAAAGCATGTAAAATCTGACAAAGAAAGATAAGATTAAATTATTTGCACATCAAAAGTATCAGCATCCCACACTACCAAGAACCTGCAGCCACTATTTGATCTTTGTACAGAAAATAGAGCACGTTTCCAAACAGGGGCTGGAAAATGCTTATACTAGCATCTCCTTCAAGGCACTTCAGCAGAGGCAAACCCATCTGCCCAGCCAGCAAAGCCCCTCTCAGCAGGTTCACAGTGCTGGGATCTCACACTCCCACTGCTCTCCCCATGTAAGGACAGAGCAAGACCTTGGCTAACTCCCAAGACAAGGAAAAGGTGACCTCTCTCAGGGTGGAGAGCAGGACAGGACAGGTTAACCAGGGCTGCGGAAAATGAGCCCAAACACAACCATCATGGTCAGTTCAGATGGAAATGCAGGGGGACAGAGGCCACAATCCTATGGTGAGTTTCTCTCACAGCTTATTTCAGAGAACTTTTCTACCCCCTTTATTGTATCCTCTTGGATTTGTTTTCTCCCAAGGTTTCCACACACAGCAGAACCTCACTGCTGGGTAAGAGAAACAAACTGTCCAGATACAACATGCAACAAATCCAATACTTCAGTCTCCCAGGCAGTTTTGGTGTATCTGAGCAGTTTGAGAGTCCTGATTTCAGGCTGATCCTAGCCTGCAGCCTTTGCTGCTTCACTTTTTAACAAATCCTTGGCAAGAAAGGAGCCCTACAAAAGGCAAGATTGCCTCCTTCTGAGCCAAGGTGAACACAGCTGGAGGGCAGAACACAGCTCCTGGCTTGCATTTCTAGAGGAAATAACCCCCACCACCAACACACTCCAGCCTGGTGCTGTGGTGTTAAGACCGTGGAAGAGCCTGCACGGGCAAAGCCTCACAGCCGCACGTGGACTTGCGCCACCTAACAGTCAGTGACAAGTTAAGGACAAAATCAAAACCACCCCAAGGACACAAAAGGCAGAAAGAAAGTGCCAAAAAGCCACAGCTCCTTTAAGGAGCTTTAAGGGCTTCCCTTCAGCTGGTAGGAGAAGCAGCTTGATGAGGAGCTGAAAGGCAACCAGCGCCCGGCAGCAGAGGACGCCGGCAGCGGCTGAAGGCAGAGCAGGAGGCAGGTGTCAGTACCGGGACAGGTAAGCTGGCAGGATCTCCTCCCCAGTCTTCTTGCTACAAAAGATCCTGCAGAGCGTCCCGCACGCCTCTGCCCTGCCTGCCTCGTAGTTGTCCGGGAAGTCGGCGGCGTCGAAGCCGGGGGCCGAGGCCGTGGTGTCGGTGGACAGCTGCGAGCCCTTGCGGCGGAACTCCACACTCGCCTGAGCTGCTATAGCTGGGGAGAGAGAAGGCAGCAGCTCAGTGCTGCGGGCAGGGGACGCAGCCGGCTCATGGGACCCTGGACACAAAGATCAAGTCAAATTTAGCAGTCATCGTGAAGCTCTTGGGGCACTACGCCTGGGTCCGTGCCTCTCAAAGTGTGTGGGTGTCACACTTTATCAGGAGGACAAGAAGTGACCTTCACGTTCTAGAGCCTGTCCCAATTTTCTGCTGGAAAAAGACACTTCTGGGCAGTACCAGCTCCCTGCCCTGGCTGGGGGACAAGGATCTTCACAGGTTCATGAATTCATGGAATGGGTTGAGTTGGAAGGCATCTTCAAGATCATCCAGTTCCAACCCCCTGCCATGGGCAGGGACACCTCCCACCAGCACAGGTTGCCCAAGGCCTCAGCCAGCCTGGCTCTGAACACCTCCAGGCGGGGGCAGCCACAACCTCCCTGGGCAACCTGTGCCAGCCTCTCCCCACCCTCACTCAACAATTTCTTCCTCATCTCCACTCTCACTCTCCCCTCTCCCAGCTCTCAGCCATTGTCCCTCATCCCAGCACTCTCAGCCCTTGTCCAAAGTCCCTCTCCAGCTCTCCTGGAGCTCCTTCAGGTCCTGGAAGGCTGCTCTAAGGTCTCCCTGGAGCCTTCTCTTCTCCAGGCTCAACAGCCCAAACTCTCCCAGCCTGAACCTCTCCACAGCAGAGGTTCTCCAGCCTCTGATCATCCTGATGGCCTCCTCCAAGCCCTCTCCAACAGCTCCAGGTCCTTCTTGTGTTTGGTCATCAGACCTGGATCCAGCACTTCCCCTAGCTCTGATCTCCAGAGAAATGTGTCTGTGGAACCATTTACACAGTGCCATGACTGCAAGCTCCAAACAAGTGCTCAATTTCCAGCAGGCCCACTCACCCCTTACACTCTGCAGGCCAGCAGCTATGATCCCAGTTTGTTGTGTGAACACAGTAAAAACAACAACCAAAAATTCTGAAGACCCCTACCAGAAAGAGAAGCTTGCTAAAACCCACTCCCCCACTTTGGTCCCCATCTGCTGAGACTGCAAATACAGCTGGGGCCAGGCAGCTTCCACCCAGCAGCCATCCTCTCCCCCTCCCCTGTCCCACTATGTGCTCGCAAAGGCCTCTTGCCAAAACAGGATGTGGTCCTGCTGAGCTTTGTGCTGCTTCCCTGCAGGATGCTGCTGCCAGTCCAGGCCAGCTAAATTCATGTCTGTCTACAGACCTTCCTGCTCTCCCCTCAAGAGCAGAGGATGCAGGAGGCTACCTGCTTTCCAGCTTCATCCTTTCACAGAAGCACGGAACTGTTTGTGTTGGAAGAGATCTCCGAGTCCAACCACTGCCCCAGCACCACCGCGGCCACACAGCCAGAGTGCCATGGCCACACGCTTCCTGAACACCTCCAGGCATGGGGACTCCATCTCCATGGGCAGCCTCTTCTTCCACCAAGATGTCAACCAAACAACCCTCTCCTGCTCTGAATGGAGGGGAACTGCTCCCCTTGGGTTTGGTGTTCTCCCTTAGACAAGCTCACCCTTGGATTACTAACGGAGGAAAGAGCAAACTCCTCATTTCCAGCTAGACTACACCGATCGGTAAGCTCTAAGCTACAGACCCAGGCAGCAGGCACTGTGTGCTCCCAGCAGACACAGCCCTGCAGCTCTGCCAGCAGCAGGGTGCATCAGCTTCACAGTCTTGGAACAGAGGCCCTGGAGCACAGCAGCAGTTGGCATAGCTGTGAACTGAGGGGTGAGGGCTGCTGGTCAGGGGTTTGGAGGGGAGTTTGCTATTTTTTTGGTTTGGTTGCCTGGGGCTTTTCCCCCTCTCACTTTTGTTTAGTGGTTTGGTTTTGGGTTGTTTTGATGGTTTTGTGGGGTTTCTGTTCAGTTTGATCCTAATGCTCTTTTTTTTTTGTGTTTAAATTACTTCTTTCACCTGCTGTTACCTTACAAATTTTCATGACAGAAGCAGCAAATAAGCACAAATCTTTATGCATCTTCCCATGAGCCATTTTTTTTTTTGTCCTAAAGAAGCTATCCAGCAATATATTGTAGTTGGGAAAAGAAAAAAAAAAAAAAACCACTACATGCAAATGCATACAAATCAAACACTAGTTCTGTAAAATAAGCTTTAAGTAAAATAAAACAAACCAAAAAAAATCAAAACAAAATCATGGTTAGTGCAAAGTCCTGAAACTCATGGCATGATCACAGACTAAAGGACAGAAAAGATGGGACTGATTCAGGCAGATTAAGTTGCTTTTGCCAACAATCCTCCCCATTCAAAACCACACACACACCAAAGAAATTACAGCTCTTTGTCAAGTAAAAGTGCAAAAGCTACAAGAGACGATGAGGATGGGAGCCAAAGGAAAGATGAGATGATGGGAAAAGAAAAGCATGACTGCAATTAAGGAAAAGCTACTGGTTCCTACTTACAAGATTTATAAGAAAGAAGAATTTGGATAAAAGATGCTGCAAGATAATAGAAATAAAATGGAAACAAATCAAAGGACAGCAGTAGTTATAATACTTTAAAGATGGTGAAACTGTACTATAATTTAAGCAGCTTTTAGCTTTTCTAAAGCATAGGTTAAAAGCTTTATGATACAGCAAGCTCGTTAAACACACAAACTGGCATTCAGGCCCAAAGTTCTGGTTCTGGAAGTACCATGCAAAACAAGGAACAAAAGGTTACAAAATTCCCTGAGGCGTTCAGGGCAGTGCAGATCTGTTCCTCACAGGGATGGATTAACCCTTCCCAGCTCAAGGACATTGCCCTGTGCTGCTCGAGGCTGTCCTAAGGCCTCTGTGACTTGGGCAGTGTCTGGTGGGGGAAGGTCACTTACCTGCAGAGGCTCCTCCTGATGGCATCACAGCTCTGCCTTCCCTAAGCCAAGCTGCTAGCAGCCAGAGTACCCAGGCATGCCTCCTCCTGACCACCAGCTCAACCAACACTCTTCCAAAGCAGAAATAAAAGGTACAACCCTGCCAGCAATATCAACACCCTCAAAACAGCCTCCTGAGAAAGCAGCCAGGGCAGACTCCAGCAGCCAGGTACCAGGGGACAATGCCACAGCCCCAAAGGAAAGAGGCTGCTTTCTGGCTGTGCAGGCTCTGATCAAGACCTGTGACCAAGCTCCTCATCAACACTCGAGATGTCCTTGATCAGGGCTCCTCATAGCTTGGTTCTCGCCCAGAAATGTTGTTTGGGACATTAATAGTAATGGCAGTAGGGCCAGAAGGGCAAGACTATGCCCCAGACCTTCCCACTGCCAACAGCACCTGGGTGCTGCCAGACACCCACCTGAGCAATACTGTAAGATGCAGCTGAGAGGTTTGTGACAGGCTGCTCCAGGCAAGGACAAGAATAACCCCAGCACACTGGGATTCAGGTAGGAGGTATTCACCAGTTCCAAGCAGTTCTCCCAAAGTGAGGGCCAACTCACAGCAGCATGCAGGGCACAGCCAAGCTTCTCTAACTGAAACTCCTCTGGCAGTGAAACTAAATGTGAGAGCTGTCACACCTGGGAGTGTCTTCACAAAGGCTTCACAGTGAGTTCCTCATGAAGGCTTCACCTCAAGTACCAGTCACAGGAGCTACTTATGTCACACTAGTAGGCAGATAAATACCAGAGTCAGCTGATTGTAAAGACCACAGCAGCAGGATCCAGCTCTCTTCAGACCAGCTCTGCACCTTTGCAGAGACTGTTTTGCCTCTCCTGCCACGAGTAATGCCGTTAGCTGCTGCCATAAAGCTTCACCATCTCGGTGCAGAAACCAAAGCCTGATAGAGGATGCTTGAGGCACACAAACCAACCCCACCACGAGGGCAAGATTGCTGGCTTGCTAATCTCCTGGGACAGAACAATCCTCTCTCTCCCCAGCAACAGACAAAGCCACAGCCACCACAAACAGGAACACCTACACTCATCCTGAACTGTGCAGGGGTAGTCAAAGAAGCTCCCTAATGAGGATGACAGACAACTGACCAGCAGTGGGGCAGCAGTCACAGTGAGACACCCACAGAAGAGCTGAGTCCGGAGGGAAGTTCTGGAGAGAACCTCTGGAGATTCTACCACCAACTTCCCCAGGCAAAGCAGGTCAAGTGGAGCAAGCTCACTCTTCCACCCTTCCCTTACAGCTGGTTTGGTGGTTTTTTTTTTTTCTTCCTTTCTAGAGGTTAAAGAGTTGAAGCAGATATCAGAGACTCCAGGACAAGAAGAAAAGCAAGAGCAGCCAGGTACTTTGTCACACCAGCCTTGCTCAGCTCCTCTGTTTCCTAAAGCTCCTCCACAATGCTTGCAACACAGGAGGAGGACTCTCTGCTAGTGCCTGAGAATGGGCCAGGCTCATCTGGAGGAGCTGAACTCAGTTTCAAACTAGAACATGAGACCACAGCTCAACCACAGAGTCACTTGTCAGGCACTCACATTTAGCTCACAGATGCCCCTCAAAGTTATGTCCCATGGATCCTCAGAGAGAACGCGTCAGATGACAGCAGAGGAACAGGGAACGTGCACCAGAAAATGCAGTGTTCCAGAAAGGTGTCCCAGGAAGGGGACTTCTCTGCAGGACCAAGGAGCAATCTGTATCTCTTTCAAATTAGCCCTCAGGCCTCCAGCCAGCAACAAGACAGAGTAAATCATAGCAGAGATCTATGAGAGAAGAAATTCTTAACTGCATGGCATCAAAAGAAAACTGAACCCTGGAAGATCTGAAAGCTGTTGAGGTCTTACAGAGCTGTAGTGCCAGACCTAAACGAGAACTCCTGTGGGCCAGTGGAAGACAATTCTGCACAGCAAAGCTCCTCTTAAGAGCAGAGATTCCCACCCACAAGCTATTAAAAGCATCTATAAAAACAATCATGCTTGCTGAAGCTAATGCAAACAGCAACAGCAGTAACAAATGTGCTGAGAACACTCCAGCTGGTAGCAGAAGCTGTACCAGGCTAAAGAGGGTGGCAGAGGGCCCTTGGTACAGTTACAGCCAACCTGCAGCCAAAAAGCAGCAGATTCAGTTTTGTCCTCTTTCCTAAGGGTAGGGACTGTGGGAGCCAATTGTCCCTTCTCTGCTACCCCCTTCAAGCCACATCTATGCTGGGTAGTGTGAGCAGAGGCAGGTGGATAGGCACCACATGCAGATCTATTATTACTGATGGGCCCCACACTACATGACCCCCCCTGCCCATCCATCCAGCAGAGCTTCTCCCACTTTACGTTGGTTGAAAAGGCTTCACTTTATAGGCATCAGGCTTCTGACAGAGTCCCAGAAGAGAAGCCTGCCAGTTTGGACTTAAATCTGACATAGAAGACTCAGATACTTCAGTTCAACTGCAGGGGCTCAGCCTGTTAGAAAATCCTGTCTTGCTACATTTTCTCACCTAAGGCAGAAGCTGAGCAAAAGGATTTACCCCAAAGCAAGCAGGCTCTGGTGCCTCTCCCCAGAGTTTCAGCACAGGGCACACCTTCCCTTTGCTCTCCTCCCAGCAGCCTGCCAGGGCATGGCACTCAGGGCATCCCCGAAGATCAGCAAGCAGCTGACCACCTGACCCCACATTAATTCTGTCTTCCAGCGGGGCAGCAAAGCAGGAGACAGCAGGCAGCTCTCTGGTCTCTTTCAACATCATTCTCCCAGATCTGCTGCTGCTAACAAACGGCAGAAGGTGAGCCACAGTCTGGTCTCACAACAGGCACCTCCAAAGAGCATGGAGAAGGAGCAGAATGGAGCTGTTCCCAGTCTTCAGGAGGCTGGCAGGTCTCTCTGCAAGGCCAGCAACAGCACAGTTTGCTGACTGCTGTCAGGCATCTTAAGACATCATATATGTGAGAAGGCTCTGGAATCCCTTCAAGGGAAAGTGATTCTGGATGAGTACTTCTGCTGGAATCACAACAGCTGTTTGTAGCTGAAGCTATTGCCTAAGCAGCATCTCAGCTGACAGCCTTCTCAGGTGAGCATCTCACCAGGACTGCTCAAGACACTGCTGATGTCAAAATTCAAGAGATCCAACCACAGGAATCCTTTAGCTACACATACAGCTGAACACACCCTCAGCTTACACCTCTCTCCTACCCAAGCTCAGCTGTTTCTCTGCTAATGTCTTTCACAGAGGATCTTGACCCTTCTACCACAGAAATCCACCACTGCACACTTTTCAAACACCTCATGCTGCTGCACACCTGAAAACACCTCTGACAGATCCCAAATCCTAAACCCACTGTCTCCACGCAGGGATTTGTGAACCAACAAAACAACATCATCAGTTGAGCCACTGCTGCCAAGTCCCAACTTACTCCACCAAACCTCTTCCAAGTGTTTAGCAGACACCCAAAAGATCCCATGAAGCCAGGAACCACAAGCAGAAAGCCTGTTCTCATCTCTCAGCCCTAAAAGCAAGACAGCTCAAAAGCCTCTCTGAGCAGAGCACCAATTCCCTCCAAACATCCAACCCCTACAGCTGAGCAAGGCACAGGAACAAATTCCACCTAGCAGCTAAGGCCTGAAGCCATGCATGGGAACTCAGTGCAGCAGTGCAGCCATCACTGCACTTGCTGCTGCAGGAGCTCCTGCTGCCATTACACCCTCCCAAACCAATCACCACCTGTGCAGGATCTGGAAGGATCTGTGACACCTTTTCAAACGCTGAAGAGCCACTATAAAAAGCTGCCCTTTCTCAGAGATACTCAAGCAGATTTCAAGTTAGGAACTAGAACCCTACAAATATTAGACATGTATTTTACACATCTATTACATTATACACAAATAGAATAAGCTATTGCCCACTAGCATAATTAGGACTGCACTGTTAGAGCAAGGGAGTGCTATGAAAGTAATTTTTTGTTTTCATTTTCATGTCCCAAACACCTGCTCAACTAATAGCAGGTGCTGGCTCAGCTGGGAGGGGTTAACCACAACACAGCACTTCAGACTTTATTCTTCCTGCTGACCAAGGTTAATCTTGCAGGTAGGAAATGTCAGTAAGGCAAGAGTGAAGCGTAGGTCTGTTTCTCAGTGATATTTACCAGTCATGCTGCTGTCTCTGTTGATTCCGTTGTGAAGTTTACAGTGAACAAATGCTGCATCGAACAGCCAGGATCCAAAGAGGTTCAGGATGCTGTTAACCTTTGGCCTGCGTGGAGCTGGTAGCGGCCGTGGCTCAGAACTTGTCTGGTTTGGGCTAGAGAGTGGAGAAGTAGAGGAAGGTTGGTGCTGCACTTTGGAGGAGTGTGCAGTAGTTACCTATTCGAACAGAACAACAGATCAGCTCCTAGCAGCAAGGAAACAGCTTCCTCTGAGCGAGGAGGCTCTCGCAAGGGGCAGCTCCTTCCATGCAGAGCAGGAACTCTTACAGTGCTGGTCTTCATGGTGGCTTTGTTCACAGTCACTGCCCGATGCCGTCGGTTGTGGGGCGGGGTGGTGTTGGTGGCAGCGCTCTGGGGCATGCTCAGCCTGTTCACTGGCGTGGGGGGAGCACTGTCAGAGCGCGGCCGAGAGATGCCTGCAGATCGAGAAACAAAGCAAAGCCTTCAGCAACGCCCCGCGGGGCAGACCAGGCAGGTAGTGACCGCTGGGCCCCAGGAACAGGCTCCTCTCCCCCACAGCAGCACTCCGTGGCTGAGGGAAGCAAGCCCTGCTCCCGGGACAGCCAAGGGGCAGCTCCCAGCAGCAGGTAGCTGCAGGACGCCGCAGACGGCAGATGGGAGCAGGCAGAAGAAAGGGGCAGGGTCCGTTAGCAAAAACCTACAGCTTACTGCTGTTGACGTCAGATGCCTCTCACCTTGGCCTTTCCTTCCCACAGCCTGTTCTGAAACTCCTCCAAGCTGTGTGGCCCCTGAAAGCCCCCTTGGCTCCCCAAGGCAGGGTGAGAGCCACCCACCACGCAGTGCTCTGCTGCAGCAGCCAAACGCAGCCAGCACGCAGGATGCAGCAACAAAGTGCAGCAAGCTGCAGTTTTCCTGGCGGCGGCAGCAGGACATGGGATTCTTCCTCCCTGCGACTACCCTCAGGCTCCACTTGCAAAATGAAATGTGGAACGGCAGCGTGAGCGAAGATCTGACACAGCCGCCTCTGGCCGCGGTCAGTAACGCTCCCAAGTACTTCAGACGGGACGGGACAGGCTCCTGCCTGTGCTCTGCCTTGGCCTGCCTGTCCTGGCAGCAAGAGGCAGTGTGCAGCCAAACACACGTGGTGGGCAAGAGGAAACCCACGGGGTGGAAGGCAACGACATCAGCCTTAGCTGAAGGGCGGATTTGATTTCACCCAGAGCTCTCCCCCAGCCTGCAGTCTTTGCTTTGGAATTCCAGGTGGGCTGTCACCACCCAGGTGATTCACCTGGACACAGGAGACCATCAGAAGTCTGAGGCCTCTGACTGAACCACCTTTCTAAAGTTGTGTTGACAGCAAAGCTCCTGGCAAGCTGACAGACCTCAGTCAGAACCCATCACCCCCCCACCACTGCATCCAGGCCATGAGATCTGAGGAGGACTCTCTGGCAGCCAGATGAGAGGATTACCACACCATTAGTGGGGTAATGACCACACCACTGGTGGGGTAAAAGTCCCAGATAAGAGTCCCAGACGATCCTCAAGGTCCAAGGGGAACTCCCCATACCAGCTGTGCCAGCTATGGTGCAGGCTCTCTGCAAAGCTAATGGCTGCTCAGCCTCCTCCTCTCCCTGCTCCAATAGCAGCACCCCTCAGGACTGTTAGGTGGGCAGGTCCTGCCTGACCAATCTCATCTCTTTCTATGCCCAGGTGACTGCCTGGTGGCCATGGGGCAGGCTACGGATGTAGTCTACCTGGGCTTCAGCAAGGCCTTTGGCACTGTCTGCCACGGCAAACTCCTGTCCAAGCTGGCAGCCCATGGCAGGGACAGGGGCACTCTGTGCTGGGTTAGGAACTGGCTGGATGGGCACAGACAGTGGTGGTGAATGGTGCCACAGCCAGCAGTGTGCCCCAAGGATCAGTGGTGGGCACACTCCTGTTTATTATTCGATGAAAATATTGATGATCTGGATGAGGGGATTGAGTCCTCTAGCAGTGAGCTTGCAGACAACACCAACTTGGGAGCAGGTGTGGGTCTATTAGAGGGCAGAAGGCTCTGCAGAGGGACCTGGCCAGGCTGCACAGATAGGCACAGTCTAACACCAAGAGCTTGGACAAGTCTCAGTGCCAGGT
>VWZI01000285.1:8325-26707 GCA_013396835.1 Psilopogon haemacephalus | reverse complement strand
GGGAGGTGGTGGAGTCCCCAGCCCTGGAGGTGTTCCAGAGGAGGCTGCATGAGGCACTTGGTGCCATGGGTTAGTTAATGAGCAGGGTTAGGTGACAGGTTGGACTCCATGATCCTGGAGGTTTTTTCCAACCTGGTTCATTCTGTGATTACACTGCAAACTGACACCGAGTTACTAACCACACCTTCACCTACCCTTGGGAATATCAAGGGGTTTCCTCAGGACCTGTTCAACACCTTAAGAGAATGAAATAATTGAGTAAAAGGCACTTCAGAAGAACCCTTTTAGCTGGGCTTTCTTTTCCCAGTTGTTTCAGTTCAGCCTACCAAAGCCCATTGCCAGAGGTATGAAGATAAGAGTCTGAGTAACACAAGGAGTTTGTTTTCCTAAGGTTAAGCCACGTTTTTGTCTATATATTCTCATACAATCCTCCTTTAGCATATTCTGGCATTACTTGACAGACTACTGAATATTTTAAATCTCACCTCTGGTGTTAGCAAAAACTCAATTCAAATTGCAGGCAAATCTCTGGAAGAACACAGTGGACACAAAAAGTCTCAGGATTAAGTATCAGAGGTCAGGGAAAATGACTCTGCTCCTTTACATCACTTCCCTTTCTAAACAAAAGCAATTCTACAAAAGTGAAATCCATAGGGACAAAAATTTGTTTATAGTGAGGAATAAAGTACTAATAAAGCTTTTCCTTGCAGTGTGTTTTGCAGAAACACAGAATCTACTTCTAATTAGAGAGTTGAGACAGGAGGGTCTTAAGGTATTCTGCTTAAACAGGCTGAAAGACTTTGGATTTAAACAAAAATTAAACAAGGCACCAAAATGCCCAAATCCACAGCCTGTGAGAGCTGACAGCTGAATTCCACAGCCAATTGTTTGCTCTGCACACACTTCAGGTATCTGCTTGAGCCTTCTGCAGTCTCACATCAGCTCACACTGCTGGCAGCTGACACTTAAGCCGCAAAGCAGCAGGAGGTAGCTTGCTCCTCAGTTCCCTGTGCCATGCTTTCTCTGAAGAGTTACTACTAAGCCTGAAGCAGATGAAGAATCATGGCTTACATTTCAGGTGCTTTACAGTGCTGCTTCAAACTGACCAGCCAGGGCTTGCATCTGCTCTGCCTCCCAGGCACAGCTGAGCAGGCACAAAGCACAGCTTTTCTCCTCAGCAGTACCAGGCACCCACTGAGCCTCCTTGGAAAGGGCCTGTTGCACTGCCACTTCTTCACAGGAAGAAACCCAGAGTCATTTGGCTTTGGAAGGAAGTGGCTGCATGGTGATGCTGCTGAGAAATGAGGTCCCTGTGTCAATCTGGAAACGTGTTCCCAAGTTGTTCAATGCAAAGGGAAAAGGCCTTCTTGAGCCTTTCATTGGCTGTCTTCAGGAAATTCAGCCTTCTGACAGCATAATTTTAGAGCTGAAGGCTTGGCCCTGTACATATGAGGCCTGAAATTGTGCCCAGGGAGGGTTAGGTTGGAGATTAGGAGATATGTCTTTGCTGCAGGAGCGGTCAGGGATTGGCACAGGCTGTCCAGGGAGGCGGTGGAGTCCCCACCCCTGGAGGTGCTCATGAAATGTCTGGCCATGGCAAATGGGGACAGGGTTTGGTGGCCATGGTGGTGTTGGGTTGAAGGTTGCATTTGATTATCTAAAAGGGCTTTTCCAACCCAAACAATTCTATGATTGCATAATAAGCAGAGACTAATCGACAGTGGCCCCTGAACAGATCTGCAGACAGTCAAAATGAAGGCCCTACAAACCCAGGCACTGCACACAGCTGTGCCCACAAAGCTGAGAGGCAGTGGTGAGTGCTCAGGAGCAGCCTTGTTTGGGGCTGGATTCTCAGCTTCAGATTTGTTGTTGTTGCAGTGTATTTATTCTATTATTACTGTGCACACAGATGGTCACTTAGAAGGGACCTACGTCCCTCACCTGTCCATTTCAGGATTCACAGATTGCACTAGGCTGGAAGTGACCCTCAAAGGGCATCTTGTCCAACTCCTCTGCAGCCAGCAGGGCCACCAACTAGAACAGTCTGACCTTGAATGTCTCCAGGAATGAGGTCTCCAACATATCCCTTGGACAAGCTGTTCCAGGACTTCACCACCCTCATTGTGCTCCTGATGTCCAACCTAAATTTCCCCTGCTCCAGCTTCAATCTTTGCCTCTTGTCCTGTCACTACAGGCCCTTCTAAACAGTCCCTCTCCCAGCCTTCCCTTCAGCAGCAGGAAAGCTGCTCTAAGGTCTTCCTGGATCCTTCTCTTTTCCAGGCTGAACAGCTCCAATTCCCTCAGCCTGTCCCCATAGCAGAGGTCTTCCAGCCCTTCTCCAGACCCACTATGGCTCTGCTTACAGAGAAGACAGCTCTCAAGAGAACAAAAGAATGGCTCAGTTCCTATCTCCAGCTCTGCACAGGTAGGACAAAAGCATTACCTAGGAATGCATCCACTAAACAGCTGATCCCACGCATGGCACGAAAGAATATTTGAGGCAGATGTTTAAGGCAGGGGTACTGGTTCAGTTCTTGAGTCATCCCACTCACATTCAGAAACTGCTCCTGAAATTTGGGGGTAGAGCTAATAATGGCTGGGTTACTCAAATCCACAGGATTGCTGCACAAAGAGAGCAAAAGAGAGTTTAGTCAGCTTCAGAACAGCTGCTGCCATTTTGAAAATACTTAAAAGATGCAACAGTGTAAAGCACTTAAACAGCAGCAGCACAAAGCCAGTGGCAATGTACTGTTAGCTGGCACTCCATCACAAGAGGTCAGCTTTCCTTTCCTTTCCATTCCTGCTGAATGGCAGCAATTCATTATCTTTGTTCCAAACACACTGAATAATGTTATTAAGACCCAGTGAAGCAGAGCATACAGAACAACCCCACTGCTGCAGCAACACTCACTACCTTAGGGCTGCTCAACTCTTAAAGGCCCTCACATCATTACAATTCTCCAAGGTAAGCAACGAGTTAACTTTGCCAGCAAAGAGGGAGAAGAAAGGGAGTGGGTAGTAAAGCCAGAGCGACAGAAATGCTGCAACAGCAATTTCAGACAGGAAGAGCATAGTCCTTGAGACAGGACTTGCAGAAAAGAAGGGAAAGAGCAGAGCTTTGCCCAGGTAAGCAGCAGATTCTCAGCAGCCTGATGGTTTCAGCTTTCCATCAGCAGACCATGGGTTTATGTTTCCTGTTCTGGCCCTTCAGAGCACTGATGCAATGCCACTGGTTTCTGGGGTGTACTGAAGAAAGAGTACCAGGGGTGGATAAAGTTAACTGTGTAGCTTTCCTCACACGAGCAAAGAGATACTCCCATTCCAGAAATAGCCTTCGGGAAGGTAAACTGAACCCCCTGGAGAATAAGTGGAAGCAGCACCCATCTCTTGGAGCTATTGTTCTGCTTTTCCTGTTTGCTGTCTCAGGAAAACAAAGCTGTGCTGAAGTGCTGTTCTCCAGATCCCCCAAAATGCCAAGTAGTTACAAGCTTCATGAAATGAAGCAGTTTACGTTCTGAAAGTGTCAGAGAGTTCAAAGCTGAACAAGCCACTCAGTCCTGCCCCCAACTAGTGCAGGGCACCAGGACAACATTTGCTCTTGACGCTATCAGGTGCTTAACCTCAGCGATCTCCAGAGCCTTTTTCCTGCGGCCCCGCTAACAGCCGAGCCCTGCCCCGCCCCGCAGGGGTGGCTGCAGTCACCTACCTCAGCATGTGTAAAAAGCGAAACCAGGTTTGTGCAACGCACTCATTGTCCATCTCGGGAGGGATCAGACCAGCATCCTCGTCGGGAATTTTAAACGGAGGAAAGGAAGGGCCGTAGGTGAACCGCAGCAATCTGGAAAGCAAGGCAGACAGAGCTGTCAGTGCACATCTCCGGGGAGCTGCAGCCTCTCAGAAACACAGAATGGGAGGGGTAGGAAGGGACCTCTGGAGCACACTGAGCCCAAACCCCTTGCCACAGCAGGACGACCCAGGAACACATCCAGGTGGATCTCCAGAGAAGGAGGCTCACTACCTCTCTGGGTAGCCTGCTCCAGGGCCCCAGCACCCTCACACCCAAGAACTTTCTCCTCACCTTGAGATGGAATTTCCTGTGATTAAGCTTACATCCATTGCCCCTCCTCCTGTCACTGAGCACCACTGAACAGAGCCACTCCTCAGACATTAATCAGGTCCCCTTTCAGCTTCTCTCCAGCCTACACAGCCCCAGGTCTCTCAGCCTTTTTTCACAGCGGAGAGGTCTCAGTCCCCAGTCATCTTCATGGCTTCCACTCGACTCTCTCCAGCAGATCCCTGCCTGTCTTGAACTGGGGAGCTCCAAACTGGACACAGTGGTCTAGATGTGGTCTCATCAGCATAGTGAGGGCTCCACAGGTGAGCCCACAGGCACCCCAAGTCCTCCTAGAGATGTCCATTATACACAAACATTTGGTCCTCTTACAGCTTTGCAGAGCACATGCCCTGGAGCCTGCCCAAGGGCTGTTAAGGCACAGCCTCCCTCACAAGCAACTCTCCTCTGGCTAACCAGAAGGGGGTTACCAAGTAACAGATCCACACTCACAGCTGCCAAGGTGTAAGAGAGAAGAGAGGAAAAAAAAAAAAGAATTGAAGCCCTTGTCCTCGGGTCTCTGGCTGAAGTTCCAAGCACACCAGCACATCGCAGGAGGATGGATGCAGCTCTACATTCCAAGCTTACAGCAGCGCACCGAGCAGCACTGGCTGCCACCCTGCAAGCAGCAGGGGGCTTGCAAGCTCTCTGCAACAGCTGCACCATGTTTTGCAGAAGCTGGGAGCTGCAGGGCAGTGAAGATTCCTGAGCCTCTGCAGTCTGACCCGAGCCCTGCTTCAGCCCCAGCTTTGCACACTTAAAGAACAACTTCCCTGACAACAAAATCTGCTGTTCAGTGGACAGGTGGAAGAGAGCTGAGCTGCACCTTCCCAATTTCTTGGTTTTTCCTTTAAGCTAAAGTCCCATTTCAGCTCAGGGTAGGACAGCAGCTTCCAGCCAGCTAATGCAGAAGGCACTGGAAGGGCGTCTGCAATCACAAGCGTCAGGAAGCAGCTTGGCTGGCACAGCACAGGAGCTGCAGGACACACCCAGAGCACATCCCTGTGCAGGCACCAGTACCGTGCTGATGACCCAGCACCCCTCTCTGCTTCGTGCCCCACAGGGGCTTTCTGCTGAGGAGCTCCCGAGCTCTGGTGAAATCATAAGAGTGGGGGCAAGGCATGGCCCACACCTCTCTGCAGTGGGCTCACATCCTCACCTCTTCCCCTTAGGAGCAGCAAGGAATCAGTTTTTCAAGGACCACGGCCAGATCTTCACTGAAATTTGGGACATTTTCAAGAATGACTAAAGATAGAAATGAATTGTTACACACATAGCCAAGCAGTTAAAATTCCCTTGGAGAATCCTAGCTCATAGTCACAGAGTGGCTCAGGTTGGAAGGGACCTGAGAGATCATCCAGTTCCAACCACCCTGGCCATGGGCAGGGACACCTCACACCAGATCAGGTTGCCCAGAGCCTTATCCAGCCTGGCCTTAAACACCTCCAGGGATGAGGCTTTCACCACCTCCCTGGGCAACCTGTGCCAGTCTCCCACCACCTTCATGGTGAAGAAATTCTTCCTGAAGTCTAATCTCAATCTTCCTTCCTCTAGCCTGGATCCGTTCCCCCCAGTCCCATCACTACCCAACACCCTAAGAAGTCCCTCCCTAGTTTTCTTGTAGGCCCCTTCAGATCCTGGAAGGCCACAATAAGGTCTCAGAGATGATCTACTTCTAGCCCCTGCCATGGGCATGGACACTTCTCAACCACACTCGATTGCCCAAGGCCTCAGCCAGGCTGACCTTAAACACCTCCAGAGAGGAGGAATCCACAACCATTTTGGGCAGCCTGTTTCAGAGTCTCATCACCTTTGTACTGTGGAACTTCCTCCTCAGATCTAGACCCTGGCTTCACACTGATGTGCAGTCACAGGATGGGCACAGGCTGGCACTGCCTCTCTGCATACCTCTCCCAGGACCAATTTCCAATGTCTCTAAGTGGAGACATTTACTCTCAGCTTATGGCTAACCACCCAACACAGCAAACTGTTCACTATAGCACTCTGAAGTTGGAGCCTCACCAAAGTGCAGCTTCAGACACCAAAGAACTTCACCTTAGCCTCCAAGGAGCACAGCTCTGTCCCCATCAGGTGTAAAGCAACACTGAGCAGACAAGAAACACTGCAGAATCTGCAGCCTGCTGTGCCCCAACAACTCAGACTGTCAGTCAACAGCGGAAGGTGAAGTGTGGGCACAGAGCATGCAGCAGGACACCAGTGTGTGTTTGGAGACAGAGCTGTTCTTTTCAGATCAGTGAATCACAAAACATCTCCTGTTACACAACGCTGCATCCAGCCTGCTAAAAATAGCTGGAGATGGAGCGTGGGAACAGCAGAACTTCTGTTGCAGTTTTATTTCACACAGGTTTGACAAGGAGCTGTATAAAAGATCCATCCACACTTGGATTTTGACAGGCAATTCCGAAGCAAACATTTAGGAAGCTGACATCAAGCCTTGCAGAAAAGCACACTGCTGAACTTCCCACAGTGCAGCAACTCCAATTCCTCTTGGAACTCCCACAGAAATGGTGAGACCTCTCTGGAGAGCTGGGAGGAGGAGACCCAGACTCCTGTCCCTCTCTAATTAATTTAATTAATTACAGTTATTGTCTCCTCCAAGGGGATGATATTTTTCCCCCAGAGTTCCTATCACAAAGACCCCCATATTAAGGACACTGAGACTCCCCTCGCTGTCCAGGGTCTTCTACAGCAGCAGCCCACAGACCCTCACTGACCTCAGGCACCAGCACAGCCTGGCACAGCTCCCCTCTCATCCTCTCTGGATGAGAGGCCACTGCCCAGAGCAGAGCCTGCAGGCAGGCTCTGGCCCCACACTAGGCAGCTCTAGCACGGCTTCAGCTCCAGGGCAGGAGAGGCAGCAGCCAAGACTCACCTCAAACAGCAGCCTGCAGCAGCTGCTCGTCACTAGTGGCATTGGTGGTGACTGCCACCAAGCACAGAGCACAGCCCCGATGGGGCAGAGCCAGAGACAGGCACAGGCTGAAGGGCCAAGCACCAAGGAGGTGCCAAGCACCAAGGAGGTGCAGAGAGCAGCCAGCCCCGTGCAGGACATCCCTGGCAGCAGACACAAACAGCAACCGCCAGGGACACGGCGACAGAGCTCACTCGGTGCTGCTCCGTCCCCCCGGGCTGCTGTGCAAGCCACAAACAAGGAGCACCAGGGCAACACCCACGGACCAGCAGAGAGAGCCCCAGGAGGTGCCCATCCCCCGGGGATGTCTGGTACCTGGAAGTGAGGGCGCAGATGACCTTGCTCCACTGCTCCACCACGGCAGGGTGGTGTCTCCAGTTGGCCACCATCTCTTTGGCAGTTTTCCAGTAGGGCGGGGTGGGGAAGCAGCGCGAGCAGGCCAGCAGCCACACCTCGAAGAGGACCCCGATCAGCTTCTCTGCCAGGCTCTCAGCAATGCCACCTGCCAGCACAAAGCATGGCTGCTGAGGATGCCAGCTGCAGAATTCCACCTGCCTCCCCAGTTTAAGTGTTCTCTCTTCAACCACTGAAGGGGACTGCTGCCTGCTCCCTACAGACGATCAGCCCTCCCAAGACACCTGTACAGCCCAGCTGTAAAGCACAGGCACTGAGGTGTGCACTAAGGGGTGCAGAGAATCCATTGACTCTAAGCTGTCTTCTGTTGCAATCTACTGCTATTGAAGGCTGTGCTGAAAACCAGGCCGAGGCTGATAATATTCCTTTCCAGTAGGCAGGTCACAGAGCAAGACTCAAAGGGGTTTCAGTGAAACCAAAAGGGAACAATACTGCCTGAAACACCTGCCCAGGAACTGCACCTGCCCAGAGGCTCAGCTCTGCAAACACAGGTCAGGAAAACTGAGCTCCAGCTCCTCCAGCCTTCACTGCAGAGCTTCTCCAATGCTTCATTGCAGAGCAGTGCTGCAGAACTGGGAGCCAGCTACTGTGCTTTGGTGGTTCCTAAGGGCTTCTAAGAGGTTTCCCTCATCCTCCTGGCAGCTCAACACCAAACAGAGCCAAAGGGCTTCCCAGTAATTGAAACAAATGGAAGATGCCCACGAACCTTGCACAGTAGGAGCTGCTAGAAGAGTGTCATTGATCTGAAGGAGAAACAACAATAGAACTTCCCAGGTTTCTCTTGCCATGATGGTCGACTCCCGAGCCAGCTTCTGGACAGCTTTCAAAACCTGCAAGCACAATCTAATCTGACTAGATCCTGGGTCTGGCCTGCAAGAGAAGAGAACAACACTTGAATCTCTACACCAGAACAATGAAGTGATGCACACAGTCCCATGAACTCTGAGCAGTTAGGAGGAAACTTCAGTGCTGTTGACCAAGAGTTGAGAACAGCAGCTAACCTACTGATGTGCATCCCAGCTCTGTCTCTGCCTTCCTGAGTACAAGAGGCACCACTTACCAGCAGGGAGTCAATGCTGACTGGGGCAAGCACAGCCAATTACCCCCAAAAATGCCTCTCAGACCAAACAGTGAGAATGGAGCTGAGACATCACTAATTGTTACCTGTATCATTCAGAAGGAAAGTGGTAAAATAATTTGAAGATTTTGTTAATAAACTCATTTAAATTATTCTGAGTTCTACTCTTGCTTCCAAACATAGATCCAATTCCCTGGATTTATGGACTCATGGATTACACCAGGTTGGAAGGGACCCTCAAAGGGCATCTTGTCCAATCCCACCACAGGCAGCAGGGACACCTCCAACTACAGCAGGCTGCACAGGGCCACCTCCAGTCTGACCTTGAATGTCTCCAGAGATGAGGCCTACATCCTACCCCTGGGCAAGCTGTTCCAGGGTCTCACCACCCTCACTGGGCAGAACTTCCTCCTGATGTCCAACCTAAACCTGTCCTGCTCCAGCTTCACACCACTGTCCTTCACCCTCTCACTGCAAGGCCTTTCAAACAGCCCCTCCTTTAGAGAAGGGAAAAAACCCAAACCTAGAAGAGGGTCATCAAACACAAAATCTAGAGAGGGGTTAAGGAAGGAAGGGAGCAAGTTGATACCATCAAGGGTTTTCCTCCAGTAACAACCAGTCCCAAACCATTGCCGCTGAGTCGCTCAACACAGAATGCTGCAGAGACAGCACAAAGCAGCTCCCTGCCCATCAGTTCACTTGGGCAAGGAAGAAGGGAGACAAAATTGTAACATGAAATGTTTGAGACAATCTGAGAGACACTGGTGAACAAAGCTGGGGAAGAGAAGCAGCTTAAAGGGTAAAGGAGGAGATCACAAATTCAAGCGTGTACCAGCTGCAATGTTTGCTCATCCCTCTCACCATTTACTGAGGGGATGACAAAAAAAAGAAAAAAAAAAATCACAATATCAAGGGAGGGGATTTCTGCCCCCCTGCTCTGCTCTGCTCTGCACTGCCTCCAGATCTGGGGCCCCCAGCACAAGGAGTACACAGAACTGCTGGAGAGGGCCCAGAGGAGGCCACCAAGATGAGCAGAGGGCTGCAGAACCTCCCCTGTGGGGATAGGCCGAGGGAGCTTGGGCTGTTTAGCCTGGATAAGAGAAGGCTGCAGGGAGAGCTCAGAGCAGCCTTCCAGTACCTGAAGTGGCTCCAGGAGAGCTGGGGAGGGACTTTGGACAAGGGTTGGCAATGCCAGGACTGACAATAGCTTTGAGCTGGCAGAGAGGAGACAGAGTGGAGATGAGGAAGAAGTTGTTAACAGTGAGAGTGGTGAGACACTGGCACAGGTTGACCAGAGAGGCTGTGGCTGCCTCTTCCCTGGAGGTGTTCAAGGCCAGGGTGGAGGAAGCCTAGAGATACCTGGAAGTTGTTGAGCATGAGAGTGGTGAGAGGCTGGAATGGGTTGCCCCTGCAGGGAGGTGTTTGGGGCCAGATCCCTGGAGGTGTTTTTGGCCAGGCTGGCAGAGGCTGTGGGCAGCCTGCTCCAGGGTAGGGTGTCCCTGGGCATGGCAGGGGGGTTGGAGCTGGATGTTCCTGGTGGTCCCTTCCAGCCCTGACTGATCCTATGATTATGATAGAGGCTTGGTATTTTCAGCACAGGGGCAGATGTCTGTAGGTTACAGCTCAATGCAGGTTGCTGCAAGAGCTCGTGGGTACGTGTACCACAGGAGTCTGCCAGCACCAGCAGTGTGCATGGACTGGGTTAAACCACAGCTCACTGTCCTCTTCCCTCTCAATGGCATGTAAGGAAATGAACCTTTGCTTTTACTCAAGCAAGGTGTGCACAGCTCAGTTCTGCATTTAATTTCCATTATTAAATGTCTTCCGGTGCCTGGAGTGAATTCAACACAGCTCCCTGGAGGATAAAACTTGAGCTTTAATTTCTTTTTCTTAAAAACAGAGTAGGGACTTGAACATCAAATGTTTACAGCAGCAGCCATGATAAAACTGCTTCGATGCATCTCAGAGGCTTTTGAGAGCAGAGCAGTAGAACAGTTACACTGGGGGAAAGAGTAAGTGTTTAAAATAATGATTTTCCAGCCCTCCCTGACCCTAGATGTTAATAATTTCCTTCAACAGCCACCACGTGCAATCTACCACTCTGCATCAAGCTCCATCAATGAAGTTAGAACTAGTCTGGAATTGCAGCTTGTGACTACTGAACTGCCTGTTCCCAGTGCCTCTGGCATGAAAGCAGCCAGGGGATCCCAGCAAGAACTATTTATCAGACTAGGGAGTCTCAGCTGTGCCAAGAAAGTCAAGAACCCCAGAGAGCAGACTCTGTTCTGCATGTGCTAAAGCTCAGAGACAGCTCTCTGCAGAAGTCCAGCCCAGAAGCACACTTTCCTCAGCCCCCTGCCCTTGTCCTGACCCCCCATTAATGCCTTTTCTAGCACAAGTTAAAGCACTGGCAGCCAAGGCTAGGTGGCAGACTTTGAAGCAATCAGCAAACAGCAATCAACTCCTCATTTGAATTTGTATGAGTTATTATTCAAAGCCCTTTATTAGCAAAGCCTGTGGGTGAAGTTAAGCCATTGAAGAGCAGCAGAGCAGTTAGAAGGCCACCTGCAGTGAAGCTCTTGTGCTTACAGACACACAGCAAACACTGATCTGAAGCCATTTCATTCAACACTGAAGTGAGTTTCACAGGGCACCACTACACAGCCTCCTCTCACTGACCCCCCACAAGTGTTCAACAGCAGCAGCTAAACTTCTTACAAACACTGAGCACCGACAGCATCATTCTGCCCAGGAGCTAGAAGCATCTGCATCTCAGCATCACCACCCAAGGATGTCACCTGGAGCACTGGGCTGTCAGACAAGCACTCCTCTGCAGGATCCTTTCCTAACTACCAGCAAAAGACAGTCACTGTAACTAGGCCAAGTGAACAGGCAGCAAGATGCAAGCTACCTCATGCAAGACCATTCCAGCATGTGAGCAATGTGTCAAGACTTAAGTAACCAAGGCATGGGATTGCCATGGTGTCTCAGTTTTGCACAACACCAAGCCTGTGATGACACAGTGATGCTATTTAACCTTCCCCCTGTCCTCCAGCCATCCAGGGGTGGCTTTTTAAGTTCTTAGAGCAGTAAATGCTTCAGTATACAAAAAAAAAATCTGTAATTACAATCACCTAAACACAGCAACAACTCATTTGCTGCTGAAAATGACACAAGAGGTTTGGAAAGACACCTTGCTCCAGCCTCACACTGGCAGCCTCCATGGTTCATCAGGCCTCTCAGACCTGCTGACTACAGCCCCCAGCTCCTGAGCCTCCCAAGTATCCCAGCTCCAACACTCACCTTGGGACAAAAAGATTTTGGAGATGTTTGAGAATGCTTTGAACATAAAGGTTTGGTTCCTTAATGACTGGTAAAGGGATGGAGTCCTTAGGTAACACGAGAGCCATGATCCAGTCTGTGTACACATCCACACAGTATTTGACAGTGTCGCCGTCCAGAGGGAGGGTCAGCCCATAGCAAACCACCTCCATAGTCCATTTTACCTGCCCAAACACAAAGCAATGTTATTAAATGTTAGCAAGTAAACAACCATCAGAGCACACTGGTTTGAACTCCAAGACACACTGCAAGGCAAGGCCAGCTCAGGGACTGCGTGCGTGGTGACCTGGCAGTAAATGGCCAAGCAGCCTCAGCCCTGCCATGCCAGAGCTGCTCCAGTGGAGGATTCTCAAATCCTAGTGAGCACCTGTACCATACAAAGGCTACACCAAACACTGTTGTTTCCAGAATGAACCACGGAAGGGGTTGGGATTGAAGGGGTCTCCAGAGCTAATCCAGCCCAACCCCCTGCACTCAGCAGGGACATCCTCCACTAGAGCAGGTTGCCCACAGCCCTCTCCAGCCTCACCTTCAAGATCTCCAGGGATGGGCCTCAACCACCTCCCTGGGCAACCTGTTGCAGTGCTGCAGCAGCCTCCTGGTGCAGAACTTGTTCCTCACCTCCAATCTCAATCTGCTCTGCTCTGCTTTGCAGCCATTGCCCTGGGCCTGTCCCTGCAGCCCTTTGGGCACAGTCCCTCTGCAGCCTGCTTGGAGCTCTTCAGACACCAGCAGGCTGCTCAAAGCTCTCCCTGGAGCCTTCTCTTCTCCAAGATGAACATCCCCAGCTCCCTCAGCCTGTCCTTGTAGCAGAGGTGCTCTAGCCCCTGAATATTTTTGTGGCCCTCCTCTGGACCCTTTCCATCAGGTCATTAGGAAGGATTCATCTGGTACCCGCTAAATTGCTCGGTGATTTCTGTTGTTTTGGGGTTTTTGCTTTACCCTGAGCTTCCTGCTACAGCAGCTCAAATTAACACTCCCTACTAGGTCATGAAGCAGCCTGTTGCTATGCACCACCTGTTCATAGGAGCCTTCTCTAGGTTACTAACCTAAAACCACAGCACACTTCCCAAAACTTGGACAATAAAAGCAGCTATAGGAACTTATTGCCACCCCTCTGGGTCTCTGAGGAAATGCACTCACTTCTTTGTCTGTTTTTAGTAAGCTCTCACTTCCAACAGATGATGTAATTAAAGCTTGTCCAAGAGGACGCACCACTGCATTTGCCACTTCTCTGCCCACGCTTTCAGGATAGCTGTGAAGGACACTGGTATTACCCTGATCATTCTGAATGACAAGATGCAAGGACCTCCACTCTGAGTACATAGTGCCTCTATGCTACGATCCAAACACCTGTGGGACAAGGAAGGAGAAAAGACAGCGTTAGTGGAAGAGTTCCTGATGGCATTACCAAAGCTGAGGCTGTGTGGCAGGACAGATGCCCAGGTGCACGTCTGTCACGCACCTGAGGACCCACAAGAGACTCCAAATGGGCTCCACCTCAATGGCTTTCAATCCAGCTGTGACTCTTGCTTGACAGAAGCAGTACAGTCAGTTGCTGGCAGAGACTAGCAGCCCATCTAAGACTCTGAGAAGTGATTTCACCTCAGAACTTCTGCTTGTGCCACCCTTGCAGGTGGCAGCAGGAAAGATGCTCTTAGTTCCATGACATCTCTGGCTGTATCAGGGGTTTTGTTCATGCCAGCAATGGCTCTAGCTCAGTCCTTGAGCCCTCGTTCAGCTCAGCAATAGTTACAAGCACGCACCAGGAAACCTTCAGAAAACCCTCAGGCACCTCAGAAGACAGAAATTCAGCCTCTTTCACATTCATAAAGTCCTTCTCCTACAGCATGCACTGCTCAGAACTGCTGGCTGCAAAGCCTGACTTGCTGCTGCTGAAGAGTACGCTTCAGCTGAAGCGATTCCAAGCGCCTGCCCCTTGGTGGATCATCAACTTAAAGCCAGATCACCTCAGAGCAGGGCTACCAAGCCTCAGGAGCATGCCCCACGGCCTTGGGAAGTCCATACACACTGAGCCTTTCCCTGAGCTGCATAAAATACCAGTTGAGAATGTCCCGGGTGTCAGAACCAGGCAGGCACAGCAGAGCTCTCCCTCCAGCAGTGCTCCCAGCACAGCTGCAGCCCTGCCTTTCCCTCCAGCTCAGGGGGCCAAGCTGACTGGGAGCAAACCAGGTTTTTGCAGTGGTGGGGCCTGGGGGAGGTAGGGGTTGGCACAGTTGCAAGACTACAACCAAGTGAGGCAAACTGGAAGCAGAAGTTAAGCTCTGCTTCCAGAATCAGGCAGTGGCAAGGCACAGTGTGTGCCAGGGCCAGCAGCTGGCCAGGGGATGGCCACCCAGTGTCACCAGCAGGCAGCTCAGGAAGACTTGCCAGGCACTGCCAGGTTTATCTATATGTCAACATATTCAGGACACTAAGCCAGCACAAATATTTCTTCTGCTGAGACAGTTTTTATCTTAATCAAGATGTCTTTAGCTGTGCCAACACGAAGAAGCAGCCCCTCTGCCAGGGGCAGGCTCAGCAGCACCCACACCTGTTTCTGGGCAGGCTGAGCCATGAGAATTGCACTGCACTGCCTCCCTCCTCCCCCTCCAACAGCAGCAGTCTGTTATCAGTTACCTAAGCCAGCTGACCACGGGAACGATGAAGGCAAACGGGGGTGGCATGGGAGGAAAGCAAGGAGCACTCAACAGCCACAGCCTGGATCAGCTCAGGCTGGCACCCAGAGCCAGTCAGTTATACAGGGAACGTGTTAAATGCTTTCCTTAGACATTCCTTGGCCCCAAATCAAACAAGAGACCAGGCCTGGAAATACACCTTGCTAGGGATAAGGCACCAGGTAAAGAAGTCTGCTGTTTAGCTGACTCCCTGAGCATTTCCTCACACCTACACAAGCAGCCTGATGGTTCCCTTCACAGCAGGAGGGAAGGCAGGGCAGCAAGAGCTCCATTTTCCAAACTAGACTCTTGCTGACTTGAGGCAACCACCACATGTGCTCATCTGATAGCAAATTAACGAGGACAGCCACAGCCCACAGGAGCAGATCCTCTCCATCCTTCAGGCATTCTCTCCTCTGGGGCTGTGGCAGAGGCAATGAGCCTGGCACTGCTGTCAAAGCCCTCAGCCTTAGAGCAAAAGGCCACCAACACAATAGCTCTTGGGACACGGAAGTGACAACAAACACAAACAACAAAGACAGAACCAAAACCAAACAAAAGCAAGATCAAACTGACCCACAACCCTCAGTAAGGGCTTTGGTCACTGCTTAACTTCATGCCATTGGTAGCCCTACTGCTATCTTTCTTTTCCATACGTATCCTGTACATCTGAACATTGTCTCAGTCCCCACTTTGTGTTTGGAGTGGAAGGAGAGACAGAAGTGAAGTATCACTCACTCCGAAATATTTTTGCCATCCTAAAGCCCAGAGCACTGTCTCTACCTCCAGAGCAGTGGGCCCCTACCCCCCTCCAGCTGCTTGCAAGGGAAGGGCAGAGGCAGTTTCCATCCCTCCCACCTGAGAGCCAAGCTCATGACAGAATCATGAAGATCGTGTGAGGAGCACTGGTCTAAGCATACTGATGCCAGCTGGTAAGGCAGTGTGCACTCCACTGCACCCCAGCTGAAGGGCTGGCAGCCAGCAGCTCATGGCAGGAACTTAGCAGTGTGCCTCTTACTGTGGCTGCCCTTACTTTAGAACCAGGCTCTAAAGTCAACACAGAAAAATTGCAGGCAGCACCTACGTAGGAGCCTTCACAGTGTGTGCTGGGCTGCAGCAAGAGCAGCTGTGGGCAGCAGGGCAAGGGAGGGGATTGTGCCCCTTGGCTCTGCTCTCCTCACACCCCACCTGCAGCACTGTCTGCAGCTCTGCAGCCCCCAGCACAAGCAACACATGCAAGTGTTGGAGCCAGTGCAGAGGCCACCAAGATGATCAGAGGGCTGCAGCAGCTCTGCTCTGAGCACAGGCACAGAGAGTTGAGGCTTTTCAGCTTGGAGAAGAGAAGGCTGCCAGTAGCATTCCAATATCTGAAGGGGGTCTACAAGAGGGCTGGGGAGGGACTGTTCACAAGGGCTTGTAATGACAGGACGAGGGGGAATGGGTTCAAACTGGCAGAGGGGAGATTTGAACAGGATGTTAGGAGGAAGTTCTTCACAGTGAGGGTGGTGAGACACAGGCTGCTCAGGGAAGTTGTGTCTGCTCCCTGCCTGGAGGTGTTCAAGGCCAGGCTGGATGAGGCCTTGAGCGACCTGATCTAGTGGGAGGTGTCCCTGCCTATGGCAGGAGGTTGGAACTGGCTGAGCTTTGAGGTCCCTTCCAACCTAAACCATTCTATGATTCTCCAATTCTTTTCTAGAACACAGAAGTTGTCAGAGAGAGCAGGAATTCCCAGACCCTGCTGCCCTTGCACAGGGCCAAGGGATAGGAACACAACCACCTGCCTTCATGCCACACTGAAGCAAAGATGCAAGGTCTGCTGGGTGACCTTTCCACACTCCCGAGTAGAGCAGCATTTGTGACAGAGAGGATGGAGAGAACATGCTGTGTTTAAAAGGGCTGCAGCAGCAGGACTGGGTAACCACATACACCCTGCTGCCTGACCTTCATGCAGAAATTTGTACCTTATTAATATTCAAGGCTTCCTTTAGTCTTGCCATAAAAGAAATGTACTGTTAGTCTTATCAATACACAGGGAATCCTGAAACAAGTCACTGCCTCAGGCAAAATGCTTTTGAGGTGGGATTCCCCAGAGGATTTCTGTATTTGACCCCAACAGCAGCAGTAAGTTTTGATTTTCAAGGACTAGAAGGCACTTTCCATTTAAGACCCCACTTGAACAGCAATTTGAACTGGCAGGTGCTGCCTTCTGTTCAGGCTGGGGTGCAGCTAAATCCATCTCCTGAGCAGGTTCTCCCAACCTGGGCATCAGCTGAACAGAGCTGAAGAGACTCCCACACTGTGCCCCCCACAGTGTGCTGCCTGCCAGGCTCAGCTGGCCTGCTTTGGGCTCTTCCCAGTGAGGCTGCCCTTATCACACATCACTCAAACAGCAAACTGGGGGAGGAGGGGAGAAGGGAAAGATGTGACTGGCCCAGCACACAAAGAGCACACCCTAAGTTTTGCTGCTGTATTTGTGATGCTGCTGCATTCCAGCTTCAAAAATGCACTCACTGGCCCAAATAACATCTCCTCTGCTCCTACTTCATATAAACATGTCTTAGTGAGGTGTGTATCTCTAGGGATGCTCAGCACAACAGGCAACCTAATGAAGAGGAGGGATGGGAAGAATACATAAACCTCTGAAGCAGTTTTACACACACTAAAGTTTAAAAAGAGGTTATGTTTATGATCCTGGAGGCTGCACTACAAAAACAACCCTGGACTCTGAGACAGGTCTGAAAAGAAACTGCCAGCATGAATACTGGCAGAACTACTGAGAGAAATGAAATTAAAATAGGTACCATCTACTAGAAAGCTGGGCCTAACTCCTTAGAATGACAAGTAATTTGGTTATCCATATGTCCCCACCAGATCAATTTATCTTAGAAATTTGGGTAACTCACCATACTCCACTGGAAATAGGCATTTGAGCATTTAAGATCAAAGATCCTCAGTTCAGAAACACTATGGAACTTGGTGAGCATGAAGGAACTAGGTAATGAGCTAAAAAAACCTCCAAAAATAAGGATAGTTAAGTGCTATTTCCAGTTCTTCAAAGACTACATATGAACAGCTACAGCCAAAACATTTAAACTCCTGGATTGGTAGAGCCAGACACTGAGAATCACCTAACTGCCACAGGCCCACACTCTGCAGGGACTTTGCAGGGACATGCTGGAGCTCAGGGCCTCAAGGAGAAGGGGACACGATGGGGAGCATGCAGGGGGCAGTTTGGAAAGCAGCACTGGTGCAGGAAGCAGTTCCTTAGACTGTGCTGAGCAACGGCAGTGCTGGAGGCAGAGGTGAACCTTCAGCCCCCCACTGGCTGCAGCTTTGTGGGTAAAATGCAACAGCTGCATACAGGGCAGAGGCATTTCAAACACAAACTCTACCAACAGTGAATGCTTCCTGGCTTTTATCAGAACCAAAACACAGAACAGAGCAACTGTTATCAATACAGCAAATGCAAACACCAGCAGCAGAGATGCCCAAGGAAGGCTGAAGACCTTGGAAAGCCAGAGAAGCACCAGCATACAGCTCTGGGATGTTACATGTAAACATTGCACAGAAAACAAATAATTCCCCTCCCCAGCATGACCCCTGCCACACCAACAGCACTGACACCTGCTCTCCAGGAGACAGCTACTGCCAGAAATACAGCTTAGAGTCACAGGATGGGTGAGGTTGGAAGGGACCCCAAAGCTCAGCCAGTTCCAACCCCCCTATGCCATAGGCAGGGACACCTCCCACTAGAACAGGTTGCTCAAGACTTCATCCAGCCTGGCCTTGAACACCTCCAAGGAGGGAGCAGCCACAACCTCCCTGGG
>VWZI01000283.1:97292-125484 GCA_013396835.1 Psilopogon haemacephalus | reverse complement strand
CTCTTTCCTCTCTCCCCCCCACTCTTTCCTCTCTCCCACTCTCTTTCCTCTCTCACTCCCCGCTCTTTCCTTTCTCCCCTCTCTCCTCCATCTCTCTCCCCTCCTCTCCACCTCTTTCCCCTTTCTCTCTTCCATCTCTCTTCTATCTCCTTCCCTCTCCTCTTCCCCCTTCCCCTTTCCTCTCTCTCTCTCCTCTATCTCTCCCTGAATATATCAGTGTGTATATCTCTGTCTGTATGTATCTCGTATGTCACTTGCAACGCTCACAAGTCAAATGTGAGGAGCTGCTTTGTGCTTTTTATAAGCAAACCAGCATCTCAAGCAAAACTGATGGAGCCCATTCCACCACACTGCTGGCACACCCAGGATAAAAAGCTTTCAGCATGCTAATTGCAGTTACACGGACTTTACAACGGGGAGAAACGTTGAGAAGAATCCCTTTGCAAACTTACAGTCAGCTTTATGGCCTTCTCTGGTGCTACTCCTAACAGCTGTGGTAACAGACCTGTAAGGTGGAAAGAAGAGATCTCAGTGCATTGAGTAACTCAGCATTAACTAAACAAATCAACAAATCTGGGGAGAGATCACCACCTAGAAAGGGGCAAATCTGACAGCAGTTTTGTGCCATTACGTTTAATGAGAGCACTTAAACATTCCAGTTGGAGATCAAACTTTGTGCTACCTTCCCAAGTGCTAGGACTGCCTCTGTGTATTTGCCCCTCCAGCTTTTTAGAAGCAGTGGCATTTGCTCACTTTTCACCTGCACTCAGATTTGCCAACTGTGTTTCACGTGCCCTGGCTCTTAATTTTCTTCACCTTCACAGAAAAATGAAGGCTTTCTCATGAATTTTGTGAGATTCACTTCAAAAATCCTGAGGGGAAATACCTTTTTCTGGCAGAAAAAAAATCCCCACACAACCCAAGAGCCTCAGATGGCAAGACCCAAGGGGACAGGAATCAAAATCATGCAAAAACATTCAAACATGTACAGCTGCATTCTTCAGCTCTTTTGCCCAGCTTGAAACAAAGGAAGTTCTGCTGCTTTCTTCCCAGCTATGGAATTTCCTCTTCCATTTCGTTAGAAGTGATGCACTACAGAGCTGGGAGTGGGAATCTCTGACTGCCAGCTTCACTTGCTTGAAGTGAAAGGTTGCTATTTGGTCCAGTGCTGGCTGGCACAACCTAAAACCAGGCAAAGCTTCCCAGCTGAGCCTGGGGCTAGAGTGGTGCTGACAGCATTCAGCAGCATAATAAAATCAGGACACCTTTCGGAAGTGGGAGAAAATGATCCTGGCTGCAGTTCCTGCTGCAGATCTCCATGGACATCACATATACAGGGTCACAGGATGTCAGGGGCTGGAAGGGACCCAAGGAGATCATTGAGCCAATACCCCCCCTGCCAGAGCAGGACCAGACACTCTAGCTCAGAGCACACAGCAACACACCCAGACAGGCCTGGAAAGACTCCACACAAGGAGACTCCACAATCTCTCTGGGCAGCCTGTGCCAGTGCTCTGGAACCCTTCCAGTCAAGAAGTTTCCCCTCATGTTGAGCTGCAACCTCCTGTGCTGCAGCTTCCATCCATTGCTTCTTGTCCCGAACCAGGGAGCAGTGAGCAGAGCCTGTCCCACCCCTCCTGACCTCCAGCCCTCAGAGATTTATAAACATTAATTCAATCCCCTCTCAGTCTTCTCTTCTGCAGACTAAGCAGCCCCAGGTCCCTCAGCCTCTCCTTCCCAGGCAGTGCTGCAGTCCCCTCAGCATTCTTGGAGCCCTCCCCTGGACCCTCTCCAGCAGATCCTTGTCCCTCTGAAACTGGGGAGCACAAAACCAAAGTCAGTGCTCAAGATGAGGTCTCAGAAGGGCAGAATAGAGGGGAAGAAGAACCTCCCTTGATCTGCTGGACACACTCTTCCTAATACGACCCAGGACCCCATTGGCCTTCTTGACCCCCAGGGGACATTGCTGTGCCATGGATGTTCTCCAGCAGCACTCCCAGGTCCCTCTACACAGGGCTGCTCTCCAGCAGTCACCTCCCAGTCTGTACTGCTGCAGTTATACATAATTACTACACCTAAGCTACCCATAACATGACTTTGAAGTTCTATCTTAACCAAATAAATTGAATTTTTTTTTTTAATCCACCATGATATAAAATTATCAAAATAGTCCAGCTGGAGAGATGGATGAACACAGGACAAATGAAAATTCCTTTTCCCTAGGCTGAGCTGAAGATGTGGGTTTGGGGTTTTTTTCCACCATTTTCCTTTTTTTTTTCAGCTCCTAACACTTCACATTTGTAAAAGGAACTTGTAAAAATCTCAGGGAAAAACAAGTTTATCTTGGCACAGAGTTTGTTTTCTTTTTCCCATCTGGGCCCTTCCTCTCGCACTCCCATCTGAATGGGGCTGTTAAGAGTCAAAACTCCCAAGCACAACTCCAGGCTGGGTGGGGAATGGCTGAGAGCAGCCCTGAGGAACAGGACCTGGGGGTCTGGGCTGATGCAAAGCTGAAGCTGAGGCTGCAGTGTGAGTGCAGCCCAGACAGCAACTGTGTGCTGGGCTGCAGCAAGAGCAGCTGTGGGCAGCAGGGCAAGGGAGGGGATTGTGCCCCTTGGCTCTGCTCTCCTCACACCCCACCTGCAGCACTGTCTGCAGCTCTGCAGCCCCCAGCACAAGCAGCACATGCAAGGGTTGGAGCCAGTGCAGAGGAGGCCACCAAGATGCAGCTGAGAGGGCTGCAGCAGCTCTGCTCTGAGGACAGGCTGAGAGAGTTGGGGCTCTGCAGCCTGGAGAAGGCTTCCAGGAGACCTTGGAGTAGCCTTCCAGGATCTGAAGGGGAGGGCTGGGGAGGGACTATTGACAAGGTCTTGGAATGACAGCATGAGAAGGAATGGGTTTGAACTGGCAGAGGGGAGATTGAAAGTGGATGTCAGGAGGAAGTTGTTTGCAGTGTCACCAATGGTGAGACACTGGCACAAGTTGCCCAGGGAGGCTGTGGCTGCTCCCTCTCTGAAGGTGTTCAAGGGCAGGTTGGATGAGGCCTTGAGTGTTCTGTTCTAGTGGGAGGTGTCCCTGCCTATGGCACAGGGGGGCTGGAGCTGGCTGAGCTTTGAGCTCCATTACCAGCTAAACCATTCTATGATTCTATGTTCCAGCAGCCTCGTGGCACTTGGGGTACTCCTTGAAGATTTTGTGCTTTGTACCTTTGGGTACAAGTAGGCTTGCACTTCATTGCATACTTTCTGGAAGAAAGCTTTTGCGTGGAAGTTCATCAGTAATAATGAAGTTGGATGATGAATGAGCCATAAAGCACCTGGAATCACTGCAGTGCTGGAAGCACCAGCAGCAGAGATAAAACTAACAAGCTCCTTGGCACTTAATGATTAGAGATGACAAAGTCTTCTGCAGCTCTTCCTGTCTTTTTCATCCTCTACAAGTGGCTACTGAGCAGTTGTCAGGAGCCAGGTTTTATCTCTGCTCTGTAAATATCCCAGCAGAGTTCTATTTAGCATAGGTGAAATAACCTCGACTTTGAGGCACTGCTGAAGGCTGTGAAGCATTCTGCTACTCATCAGGTGGACTTCTGATTAAAAGAATATTAAGGAATGAAGGTGACCTCATCAGCTGGAAGAGATGTTGACAAATCAAAGCTTCCAAAAATCTCTTCTATTTGCATATATATAAATACCTGCCAGCTACTAAATATGTATTTCAGGTATAAAGGTAGACACAACAGTAAATTATAGGTATAGGAGATGAGGATTCTTTGCAGCCATGCTGAGAAAAAAATCCATTTTTTAAAGGACTGCACATCTGAGGTCACTTTTTTCATCTAACAGCCCATCTGGAATAGTGCATCCAGTTCTGAGCTCCCCAGTTGAAGAGGGACAGGGATCTACTGGAGAGAGTCCAAGGGAGGGCTACAAGGATGCTGAAGGGATTGAGACTGGAAAGGCTGAGAACCCTGAGGCTGGTTAGTCTGGAAAGGAGAAGACTTAGAGGGGATCTAATCAATGTCTATAAATATCTGAGGGCTGGGGGTCAGGAAGGAAGGGACAGGGACAGGCTCTGCTCACTTGTGCCCTGGGACAGGACAAGGAGCAATGGATGGAAACTGCAGCACAAGAAGTTCCACCTCAACATGAGGAATGACTTCTTGAATGTAAGAGTGACACAGCATTGGCACAGGCTGCCCAGAGAGGCTGTGGCAGAGCTGCTTCAGTCCCCTGGATCATTTCTGTGGCCCTCTTCTGGACCCTGTCCCTCAGGTCCATGTCCTTCCTGTGATGAGCGCCCCAGAATTGGATGAAGTGCTCCAGGTGAGGTCTCATTAGACCAGAGTAAAGTAGCAGAATCACCTCACTTGCTCTGCTGGCTGTGCATCTTTTGATGCAGCCCAGCACCTCAACACAAGGGGAACTTCTTGACTGGAAGGGTCCCAGAGCACTGGCACAGGCTGCCCAGAGAGGTTGTGGAGCCTCCTCCTCTGGAGCCTTTCCAGCCCTGTCTGGATGTGTTCCTGTGTGAGCTGTGCTAGATTGTCTGGTCCTCCTCTGTCAGGGGGGGTTGGACTGGAAGCTCTCCAGAGGTCCTTTCCAACCCCTTTGTAATGTGAAATAAGGCCCATTACAAAGATGCTGCAGGGGGTTATGTGTTTGTTGTTTGGGTTTGCTGGGTTTGTGGAGTTTTTTTACATCAAAGTATCTCCTCAGTGGAAGCACTGATTACCCTTAGAACCAGAGTGACAGGAACCAGAATTTAGTGCTCTCTTTACATCCACAAGATGGTGTAATTTATCCTTATCTGAGATGGTGTGGGTTTGGAACACTGGGAGGTTTGCCCTTTACAAATTTGGAATAAAATAATGATTAGCAGCATAAAAATAATTTTAAAGAAACACACAAAAAAAGGACAAATCAGCTCACTTCAGTGGATGGAAACATGCCCTGTGTGTTTAAAATAGCAGCTTGAAAGGGCTGAGTTCAGAGTAGGGTTTGTAATTTCTGCTTGCTTCCTTGCAGTAGTAGAGGATGATAAAGAAGGAAAAGCTCCAAATGTTTCTCCCATAGTAGTTGTAAAGGTTTTTAATCATTACTCAGCCATGCAGGAGAATTCTGCTCCTTCCTCCTGTGAGGAAAACTTTTCAGATCCACTTAACTCTTGAGTGTGAAACTAATGATTGAACTCAATGATCTTGAAGGTCTTTTCCAATCTAAAAAATTCTGTGAGTGCACCAGAAAGTAGTTACTTATGAGTAGAAGTGATCCAGTCTGTAGTTTGTCTTACCTAATGCAGCATTTAAGATCAGAGTGAGATTATTCTTGCTGTAACAATTGGAATTGGGTCCATACACTAGTCTACAAAATCCCTGCTTGCTTCTCTGCGGTAGTAGAGGATGATAAAGAAGGAAAAGCTCCAAATGTTTCTCCCATAGTATTTTTAAAGGTTTTTAATCATTATTCAGCCATGCAGGAGAATTCTGCTCCTTCCTCCAGTGGGGAAAACCACTTACTCTTGAGTGCACCAGGGTGTAAGAAAGAATAGTAGTTACTTATGAGTAGAAGTAATCCAGTCTGTAGTTTGTCTTACCTAATGCAGCATTTAAGATCAGAGTGAGATTATTTTTACTGTAAGAATTGGGTCCAGACACTAACTGGGACAAGGAGAAAACAAGAAAAAGCCCACACGAGCTAAGACAGCCAAAGTGAGGATGTTCTACATCTTGAACAGAGTAAAATGAGCTTCTGGAGCTTTCTCCATTGACTAGAAAGGGAGCCTGAAGCAGCTAACTTCACATTTTGGGTGTATTGGTTCCATATATAAAGCTAAGTGGGTTGCAACTCAGCTAACCTCCCTGGCTGACTCAACACTGACAAGCTAAGAGGAGGCAAACATAAAACTTGATGACTCTTCCAAGGCAACTGGTTCAGAGAGACCTTTTTCTGTCCCAAATGATACCACAAAAAAAGGATGTTGTAAATGACAAGGTATGGTGTTTTCTCTCTGCTTCTGTGGGTTTAAATAGAAAGAAAGCAGATAAGGAAGAACACTGAAAAAAAAAAAAAAAAAGGATGATTCAACATCTTGCCAAACAGGACAAAATATTGTTGGTGCTAAGGACAGCTAAGGAAATGAAACTTTGGCTAGCAAGTCTATTTTTGCTGTAGGAAATTGCTGCTGTTGCCCTGTTGCAAATGAGAAAGGAAAGTGAGGTCCTACAGAAATGTTCTCACAGAATCACAGACACATCCAGGTTGGCAAAGCCCCTCAGGATCACCAAGTCCAACCTAGAACCCTACTCTACAAGATTCACCTTAAGCCATAGCCCCAAGCACCACATCCAAACAACTGGAGCACTGTGTGGAACTCTGGAGCCATCAACACAAGCAGGACATGGAACTGTTGGAGCCAGTTCAGAGGAGGCCACCAAGGTGCTGAGAGGGCTGCGGCAGCTCTGCTGTGAGGACAGGCTGAGAGAGTTGGGGCTCTGCAGCCTGGAGAAGAGAAGGCTGCCAGGAGACTTTGGAGTGGCCTTGCAGGATCTGAAAGGGGCCTACAGGGGGGCTGGGGAGGGACTACTGACAAGGGCTTGTAATGACAGGACAAGGAGGAATGGGTTTAAAGTGGCAGAGGGGAGATTGAAAGTGGATGTTAGGAGGAAGTTGTTTGCAGTGAGGGTGGAGACACTGGCACAGGTTAGATGAGACCTGTGGCCAGGTTAGATGAGGCCTTGAGTGACCTATTCTAGTGGGAGGTGTCCCTGCCCATGACAGGGGGGTTGGAACTGGATGATCCTTCTGATCCCTTCCAACCCTGACCGATTCTAAGAAGCAAACCCTTCACCTGTCACAGAGTTTAGAAGACAAAACACAGACCAGGCAACGCTGAAGCCTTAACCCAAAAAAAAAAAACCCAAAAAGCTTTAAAAATCCAGAGCTGCAGTGAACATTTCTTATCCTGAGTACAGAGCCCCTTTGAACCTTACCTCTGTAAAGGCCGAAGAAGCCTTCATACCGCAGCACTTTCTTGAAGCAATCGAAGCTGTTTTTGTACATCAGCTCTCCCACAAAGGAGCCTGTAGAGCGCTGGTTTTGCATCCGAGTTTTTACCAGATCAATGGGGTAGACTGCAGTGGCTCCAACAGCTGCAAAGGACAAAAAAAAACAAACCCCAAAACCCAAGCTGTAAGGAAACAGGAGTTTGCTTTTGCAGCGTTCGACTGCAACTGACACTTTCCACGTTAAAAGTCTCCAATATCAGTTGGGGTTTTTTTATCTGCACAATATATTCTGGGTGCACCAAACTGCATCCCACGGTTTTAAACAACAACACTTCCTTGCCTCCACCTCATGATTAATTTGATTCTTCTGAAGGTGATGATGTATCTGATAGGACTACCTGCACACTCCAATGGTTTGTAAATCACAGAATCTCAGAATGTCAGGGGTTGGAAGGGACCTCAAAAGCTCATCCGGTCCAACCTCCCTGCCAGAGCAGGATCACCTACAGCAGGTCACACAGGAACATCATCCAGGAGGGCTCTGAATATCTCCAGGAGAAGAAGACTCCACAACCCCCCTGGGCAGCCTGTTCCAGTGCTCTGTCACCCTCACAGGGAAAAAATTCCTCCTTGTCCTGGCACTGGGCATCTCCAAGCAGAGCCTGGCTCCAGCCTCTTGGCACTCACCCTTTACATATTGATAAAAATGACCTCCCCAAACCAAAGAGCCTCAGCTCCTTCAATCTCTTCTCATAAGGAAGATCACAGAACCTGCCAGGCTGGATGATTCCAGACCAGTCCAACCTAGCACCCAGCCCAACCTAGCACCCAGCCCTAGCAAATCAACCAGACCATGACACTAAGACTGGAGGTCTCTTCCAACCTGGCTTATTCTGTTCTACTCTAAAGTGCCCCATCCAGGCTTTTCTTGAACACCTCCAGGGATGGGGACTCCACCACCTCCCTGGGCAGCCCATTCCAATGCCAATCACTCTCTCTGCCAACAACTTCCTCCTAACATCCAGCCCAGACGTCCCCTGGCAAAACTTGAGGCTGTGTCCCCTCCTTCTGTTGCTGGCTGCCTGGCAGAAGAGACCAACCCCACCTGGCTACAACCTCCCTTTAGGTAGGTGTAGAGATCAATGAGCTCTGCTCTAGGCCTCCTCTTCTGCAGGCTGCACAACCCCAGCTCCCTCAGCCTCTCCTCATAGGGCTTGTGATGTTCCACTCCCTTCATCATTTCTGTGGCTCTGTGCTGGACTCTTTGAAGCAGCTAATCCCAGAATTCTTGTAGAGCAGGCAGCCCCTTCCCCTTCAATCTCAGACACAGCTAAGCCTTTAGACAGGGCTTCAAGGGGAAGACTGATCAGCCTTCCACACTTACATGGAAGGCAGAAGAGTAGGAGAAAAGAAGACAAAACCCAAACAGTGAAGATGAGTCTGTTTTTCAGTTTGTTTTTTTGCTCAGCCATGACTAACCTCCAGCAACTGAACCAAGGGCAAACCTGTAGGCTGACTCTGCAATCTGGATGAGGACAGGTCGAGACACATCTCCTGGAGCTTTCTGTCGAGGCAGGATTTAACATAAAAGGAAAGACAAGAGAAAAAAAAAAATCAGAACATGGTTATCTCACACAAGAGACCAACTCATGATCAGACAGATCTGACTGCACAGATTCCTGGGGAAGGGAAGAAAAAAAAATCCCACAATACACTGGAGATTTTATTTTCTGTTATTATTTCTTTTCCCCTGATTTCTAAGTGCCCTATAATGTAGGCTCTTCAGATTGGAACAAGAAAGAAAAGAGAGATTTGATATCACAACAGAATCATTCAGCTCCAAAATCTGTGGTCTGACTACGCACACTTCAATCCATTCATCTTGCAACAGCTAAGAGCAGCTCAGGCTTGGGATTCCTCTGCTACTGCCACCAAAGCCAGGCTAGCAAAACCAAGTATGCAATCACTGCTCAGACACAGCAGCTAGAGCAAAAGCAGATTTGATAGAGCAGACCCACACTTTCCTTTGGCTCTGTGGTGGATTCCACCCCAAGGAAACTTTGCATTCCAGAACTGCTGCAGATTTCAAATTGGCAGAAAAGAATTAGGGAAACAGAAATTCTGCTGGGGTGGTTAAGCCTCCCACACTTACTATCACTTTTTGTGATGCTTTATTTCTAGTATTTTTTAGGATTACAAGCAAAAGGAATCACAGAATTTACCAGGTTGGAAGAGACCTCTAGGATGATTGAGTCCAACCTATCACCTAACCCTTCTCAATAACTAACCCATGGCACTAAGTGCCTCATGCAGCCTCCTCTTAAACACCTCCAGGGACAGGGACTCCATCACCTCCCCAGGCAGCCCATTCCAATGCCAATCACTCTCTCTGGCAACAACTTCCTCCTAACATCCAGCCTGAACCTGCCCTGCCACAGCTTGAGGCTGTGTCCTCTTGTTCTCTCTCTGGTTGTCTGGGAGAAGAGCCCAATGCCACCTGGCTACAATCTCCCCTCAGGTAGTTGTAGACAGCAATGAGCTCTGCCCTGAGCCTCTTCTTCTCCAGGATGCACACCCCCAGCTCCCTCAGCCTCTCCTCACAGGACTGTATGGTCCTGCTCTGGCAGAGGGGTTGGACTTGATGATCTCCTTGGGTCCCTTCTGACCCCTAAGACCCTGTGAGCCTGTAGGATCCTTTGATCAATCTTCCTCTTAAAGATAATGGCCCCAAAGGAAAAACTGAAGAAGCTGCTCCCTTTCAGCACCACATTTCTGGCTACATTTTACTGCCACCTATTGTAGCTTACTTCACTTCATACTCAGCCCACTGCAAAGGCTTTTAACTCCTTTAGGAGTCTTCTAGGAATAGATGGTGAGCTTCTGGGAGCCAAGTCATCCGAATTCATCCCAGCAGAGTCAATATTTAGTCACTCCTCAAACAAACAGAAAACCACCACCCTAGATACCGCCTTGCAGTGGTGGTGGTGCTCAGATGGAGGTGGGGGGAGGAGAAGAAGAAAGAGGAGGGAAAGAGAAGCATGTGTACACACACACAGACACACACAGAGGCCTGGCTTATGGCCTGATAGTCCTAAAAATGTAGCCTGCATCAACCCATTGTGGTCAAACTGGCGTCTCCGTGTAGACCCAGAGCAGAGCAGGGGGAACATGAAAAACCAACCCAACCAAAAACCTCTTAGTCTCACAAGACACAAAGTTAAGGCTGCCTTAAAATAGAGACAGAGAGGCACAGAAGGTTGGTTTTAAATCTATCTGTGCTGAAACTCCTGTCAGTGAAAATATCAGGCAGGCTAAACCGATATGAAAACTTGGAGGTGAAGAAGTTTGCCAGGTGAAGAACACTCTCTTGTTTTCTCTTCTTGCCCTGAAACACAACTCAAGTTTGCTGTGGTATCTTCTAAAGCCAACAACCCTGAGGGTTTGCAAATGCAGTGATTATTACTGTTTTTACCGAAGCTGTGATGGTAAAATAAACACAACCTCTCCACTTCTAACGTTCAGCAGAGCATAGGACAAAGCGGACCAGAGAAGGACAGGATGAGGAGGAATGGGATTAAAGTAGCAGAGGGGAGACTGAAAGTGGATGTTAGGAGGAAGTTGTTTGCAGTGAGGGTGGTGAGACACTGGCACAGGTTGCCCAGGGAGGTTGTGGCTGCTCCCTCCCTGGAGGTGTTCAAGGCCAGGTTGGATGAGGCCTTGAGTGACCTGCTCTAGTGGGAGGTGTCCCTGCCTATGGCATAGGGAGGTTGGAACTGGCTGAGCTTTGAGCTCCCTTCCAACATAAACCTTTCTACAATTCTATGATAGCCACATCCATATTATTACTGTGAAGTCAATCACATTTAACCTGTCAAAATGCAACCTGAGAGAAAGGGGCACAGAGAAGAGGTGGAGAGGTCACAACACAAGTTAAAACCAATTCCTAACCAGAAGTTATTCCTCACAGATATTACACAGCACAAAAGAAAAGCAGCCCACGGGAGGAGGTTGGTTATCTATTTACCTGGCACTGGGAAGTGATAATAACATCATAGTGGCTTCTGTCCTTACCTGCCTCTGAGCCTCAGCCAGGTTGTAGGGCAATGTCCCCTCCTCCAGAGGAGCAATTCTTTCAATATCTGCTAACGTCATGCGCCTGAGGAAATTAATTCAGTTTAGAATGTGCTGAGAGATGGACTTCCACATCAACAAGGCATCTGCAAGCAGCCACTACACTACACTCTCCCATTCCCCAAGACCAGCCTCCCAACTCCTTCCAAAAAAGAGAAGAGGATAGCTAACTCTCCACTTACCCTCGTGGCTCGTACAGATCTGCTAACTGAAACAAGATGTCAACTTCCATGGGTGTAACCTGACCAAATTTCTGAGCTGCCAGGACAAACTCCTCTGCAACAGAATAAAAAACACAAAAAACCAAAACCTAAGTGAATCAGAACAAACAATACACAGCATCCCAGAACTGCTTTGTATACTAAGATTAAGAAGATGTTGATTGGGGAGGGATAAGGGTGGAATAAAAACACAGGATCACAGAAACATGCAGGTCAGCAAAGCCCCTCAGGATCAAGTCCAACCTAGAACCCTACTCTAGAAAATTCACCTTAAACCACAGCCCTAAACACCACATCCAAACCACCCTTAAATGCATTCAGGATTGGTGACTCAATGACCTCCCTGGGCAGCTCATTCCAGCCCGTGACTATACTCTCCAGGAAAAACTTTTTCCTAATTCCAATCTGAAACCTCCCCAGTGAAAGAAAAACTAAGCAAAGCAGAATAAATAATCCAGAGCACTTCAGAGTTGCTTTGCATTATAGTATTAAGCAGAAGATGCTCCACCACCTCCCTGGGCAGCTCATTCTGGTGCCTGACCACTCTCTCCATGAAAAACTTTTTCCTAATACCCAATCTAAAACCTCCCCAGTAAAAGAAAAACTAAGCAAAGCAGAACAAATAACCCAGAGCACTCCAGAGCTGCTTTGCATTTCATTATTAAGTAGAAGATGCTCATAGGAGAAGAGGAATAAATGTGCCCCAGCACAGAAGTGTTCCTGCTACTACATAAAGGCACATTTGAAATGTTCTATCCTTCAGTGCTATCAGCAGGACTTAGGATTATTGCCATAAGGTATCAATCAGCTGCAGGTCAGAGGAGGGGAGGCAGGGAAGAGTGGGGAAAAAAAAAAAAAAGCAAATAAAAAGCAAACAGGAATAAAAAAAAAATCAGGAGTCAAGAGATGGGGAACTTTTCATGCATAATCCCAGCAGGCCACATGAATGAAAGTTTGGCATTGCAGAGGGAATTCTGTATAAAAGTGGTTAGATAGAGCAGATACCATCTTGTTCCAGGCTTGTAGATCAGCTTACTGTGCCGCCACTACAAGTTTATGGAATTCTTCAACTACCCTTGAAGGTCACTTTAATAGGCTGCCAATTTGGCAGCAGTCCTAGGAAGTTTTTTTGGAATCTTTTAAGTATCTTTACATACTTGCCCCACTCCCCCTCCCCAACCCCCAGTTTACTAGGACCTCGTTCTGATTGAAACAAAATGAAAAACCTGGAGGGTGGAATCCGACAGGAGTGTACAAAGCAGAGTGGGATCCCAAGGAATGCTAACGAGGCTTTCTCCCCACCCCCACTGGTTTTAAAGCACACAGATGAGGTCTTCCCCTCCACCCACCCCAAACCCCAAGTGCCCAAGGAAACTTCCAGACTGCCAAAGCTTCAACCCACCCTTAGTGACTTCCACGTCTTTTCTGTTGCCAGCCAGAGTACTGTAGATCTTCCTAATGAGCTCCATGTTGTTAAGGAGAGAATTAAATCCATTAAAGTAGGAAAAGCTGACCTGATGGGAAGTGGTACCTCCAGCAGCCTAGAGTAGAGACAGTAAAAGAAGAAAGATTGTTACAAGCCTAAGATAAACCTTGCAATAAAGGCTTTCAAACAATGTTATTTCACAACGGTAGCACAGCCTTGCTTGGAGGAGGGAAAAAAAAAAAACCCAACCCCAACCCACCCTGCAAAATAAAGCAAACCATGAAAGATTCTTATGTTACTGAAACTAATCATGACCAGAATGTGAAAGTCTCCCCACCCTACAAACCTAAACAAACACATATGCAGGATTAGAAGGACATAACCAGTAGTCATTTACAAAGTTCCAGTTTCAGTCCCTGCTTGGCTTGGAAATGTTTCATAAGCTGCCTTATTTCAAGTAATGAGGAAATCTGCTTCTCCATGTTGAGTACATTGCTCTACAGAAAAGTCCCAAAGCAAAGCAAAGCACATTCTGAGGAAGCTCAGCTGAAACATTTCAATCCACAGGCAGGCCAAGTGGTGAGCTCCCAGGCTTAGATCAGGCAGGCAGACAGAAAGGGAACCATAAAGTCTCAACAGTTACTCATTCTCCAATGAGAACTGAGCCTGAGTCTTTACTGTAAAGCAGTGCTGAGTCTGTACACAGAAAAATTATTGGATCCATTCCCTGTGTAAAGCCTGAGATCAGGAACGAAGCAAATTTATTGAGAAGCTTGCCAAAATCTAATTGACCTTGAGGGAGAATCAAAAAAAAGTCTTCTCTTCTGCTTTATGACAGAGTGTATGACCCAGGAAAGCTGATAACGAGACTGGGGAGAGAATCAAGGAATAAACTATCTGCTCTCATGGTCAGTCCCTAAGACTTCTGGCTGGATGCTTCCAGTATTCTGGTTGGGATTTAGCAGTTCTCATCACTCTGCATCTCCATGGAATTCTTCCCTGCAAGCCAAAGCAAATTAAGGTTCTCTAAACCTGGGCAAGGCCAGTCCCAGGAAAGCTGATAACGAGACTAGGGAGAGAATCAAGGAATAAACTATCAACTCTCATTGCCAGTCCCTAAGTCTTCTGGCTGGATGCTTCCAGTATTCTGGGTGGGATTTAGCAGTTCTCATCACTCTGCATCTCCATGGAATTCTTCCCTGCAAGCCAAAGCCAAACAGGGTTCTCTAAACCTGGACAAGGCCAGGCTTTGGATTACTCAGAAAGTGCTGCTGTAAGTTCCCAGGATTAGAAAGTGGTCAAAGCCAAACATCTCTTTTCTGGTTTTCCTTCAGTCAAATTGCAGAACTGCAATGTTTGATTTGGTTTCTGCAGGTCAGGTTGAAAAGAAGTAAGTGCACAACTATCAGATAATACATGGTGAATGCCCACAGGTCCAGATCCTTCACTGCCCCAGGTGCTTGGAAACGACACTCAGGAGCTTATAATTGAAATTACAAAGCAAGCCCTTTGAGGATGACTTCCTGAGTGGCATCCTGACACAGTTTACTGCAGTGGTATGACTGGAAACAGGCAAACTCCATTTCTAGGCCACTGCTAAGGTCCAACAACTTGCTTTGCCTTTTGTCTCTAACACTCAGGATACACATTCTGCAGTGAGGGTCAGAAACACAGAATCATAGAAGCATTTTGGTTGCAAAGGGCCTCTAAGATCACTGAATCCAACTTCCAACCCAGCACAGCCTTTAAACCATGTCCCAGAGTGCTATATCCACACTTTTCTGCATGTGTGTAGATACAAACTTAAAAACAAGCATCCAGAAGCTGGGATAGTTAAAGTACATCAAAAAAATAATCCCATGGATATATCTAAGCTCTTTGCCTGCTGGAATACCAGCACTACTCACACACCAGCACAGCCATTAAACCATGTCCCAGAGAGCCACATCCACACCTTTCTTGAACACCTCCTTGCATGTGTGTAGATATAAACTTAAAAAAAGAAGCATCCAGAAGCTGGGATAGTTAAAGTACACCAAAAAAAATAATTTCATGGGTAATAATTTCATGGATGTATCCCAGCTCTTTGCCAGCTGGGATAGCAGCACTCACAGCAACCAGGCATTCTTCTACAAATGGAGTCAGCATGTGTGGGCGGATAGTGACCATAATGTCCCTGAAGTCCATAGCTGTGACTCTTCCAGACTGAGCATTGTCTCTCTGCACAAAAGCTTGTTTTGCATGTTCTAACTGGATCTCCTGCAAAGACATGGAAGGGGAGAAAAATCAAAATAAAGGTTAGGTTCAAAAATCATCATCTTAACAGATCGTCCTGTGAGACAGCTCACACTTAAGAAAACAAAATGCCATTTTAATTGGCTACCCTGTAATTCCAGGATTAGCTATTCAACAAATGGAATCAGAGCCCAAGTGTGTCAGCAGCGCTGTGCACATCCTGCAGCGGAGCAAGACATTATCCCACCGTTTCCCTTCTATTTGCAAATCCATGCCTTAAAAGTCCCATTAAGACTCAGCCTAGTTGAGAATGGCCAGCACAGTGCAGCCAAGGTGAAGGCAGACTCCTCTAAGCTGGTATTTATGTCACTGCAGCACTCAAGAGGACAAAGAGAAGGGTGAAAGGCAGACTCAGCTGGTGCAGGATCAGACTTGCCTGAGGTCTGCAGCTGCCATTCTTCCTTCTGCTCATTCACTTCAGAATCACAGAATGGCTCAGGTTACCTCAGGGATATCTAACTCCAGCCTTCCTGCCACCATCAGGGATGTCTCTCAACCAGACATGGCTGCTCAGGGCCTCACCCAACCTGCTCTTAAACAACTCCAGGGAGAAGGCATCCACAACCTCCCTGGGCAGCCCATTCCAGAGCCTCACCACCCTCATACTGAGGAACTTCTTCATAAGATGCAATCTGAACCAGTTTCACTCCATTTCAATCAATTCCCCTTTGGCCTATTGCTGGACACTCTCAGGAAAAGTCTCTCTGCAGCTTTCCTGTAGGAACACTTCAGGTATTGGAAGACAGCAATAAGATCATAGAACCATAGAATGGTTTAGGTTGGAAGGGAGCTCAAAGCTCAGCCACTTCCAACCCCCCTGTGCCATAGGCAGGGACACCTCCCACTAGAACAGGTCACTCAAGGCCTCATCCAACCTGGCCTGGAACACCTCCAGAGAGGGAGCAGCCACAACCTCCCTGGGCAACCTGTGCCAGTGTCTCACCACCCTCACTGCAAACAACTTCCTCCTAACATCCACTTTCAATCTCCCCTCTGCCACTTTAATCCCATTCCTCCTTGTCCTGTCATTCCAAGCCCTTGTCAATAGTCCCTCCCCAGCCCTTCTGTAGGCCCCTTTCAGATCCTGCAAGGCCACTCCAAGGTCTCCTGGCAGCCTTCTCTTCTCCAGGCTGCAGAGCCCCAACTCTCTCAGCCTGTCCTCACAGCAGAGCTGCTGAAGCCCTCTCAGCTGCATCTTGGTGGCCTCCTCTGCACTGGCTCCAACCCTTGCATGTGCTGCTTGTGCTGGGGGCTGCAGAGCTGCAGACAGTGCTGCAGGTGGGGTGTGAGGAGAGCAGAGCCAAGGGGCAGAATCCCCTCCCTTGCCCTGCTGCCCACAGCTGCTCTTGCTGCAGCCCAGCACACAGTTGCTGTCTGGGCTGCACTCACACTGCAGCCTCATCTTCAGCTTTGCACCAGCCCAGATCCCCAGGTGCTGTTCCTCAGGGCTGCTCTCAGCCATTCCCCACCCAGCCTGGAGTTGTGCTTGGGATTGCTCTGACCCACGTGCAGGACCTTACACTTGGCCTTGTTGATCCCCCAGGAGTCTCCTCTATGCTGCCACCCAAACTGGGCTCATCTTTTGTATTTCAGCCTCCTGAGCTTTCCTGTTTTACTCTTAATTCCTGATTACAAGGCATGATGAAAAGAAGGAGAAGGAGGAAAGTGGAGGGAGAGGAGGGGGGAAAGGACTGGTCAATGTCTGAATGCTGTGTTGAAGAACTCAGGAATTCCTGCCTCAGATGAGAAGGGCCTGTGGGGGCTGTCACTGGCAGCGTTGCCATTGCAGTTCTGTCACGTTGCCTTCACATTACAGCCCCCCATGTGGAAGGGCTACAATTCAGCAATAATGCTCCCTCTGGCTGGATCCAGCCATGTAAGCTCCTGCTTCCCTCCAATTGCCTCTGCAATTTGAACAGAAAGCTGGAAGCAAGCAGTTTTGAGAGCTTTACAAAGCCAGAGCAGCACAAGAACACAAAACTCCTTCGTCAGCTGGAGGCAGGCAGCTACCTGGGAGGCAGAGAGCTTGCCAGAGGAGTTATGTATAGTAACTCTTCTCTCTCCCTTAAATACTCTCCACCCAGCAGGTGGAAATGTAGGAGCAAAAAAAAAAAAAAAAAAGTTTGTCATTAAGTGGCAGCATCAGCAAAGAGAAAATAAATTGAATTTAGGAGGATTACATATGGGGAAAGTGCGAATGCTGCTTTCTTCTGCCTTTCCCAGCCAATTGATTTCAACCACTGAAACTGCCTGGCAGTGTCCTGCTGGCAGCATCCAGCACAGAAATGCACTGACAGATCTTCCACTACTTTCTTTACTAACAGGGGGTTGGACTCCTACGAGGAGAGACTGAGGGAGTTGGGGCTGTACAGTCTGGAGAAGGCTCCCAGGTGACCTTATTGTGGCCTTGCAGTATCTTTAGGGGGCTATAAAAAAGCTGGGGAGGGACTTAACAGGTTGTCAGTCCACTTAATAGGACTGGGGGGAAGGGAACAAAGCTAGAAATGAGGAGATTGAGACTGGGTGTTAGGAAGAAGAGGAGGCTCCCAGGCAACCTTTCAGTATCTGAAGGGGGCTAAAAGAAAGCTGGGGAGGGACTTTTTAGGCTGTCAGGGAGTGATAGGACTGGGGGGAATGGAACCAAGCTAGAAATGGGTAGAGTCAGAGTGGATGTTAGGAAGAAGTTGTTCAGCACGAGGGTGGTGAGAGCTTGGAATGGGTTGCCCAGGGAGGTGGTGGAAGCCTCATCCCTGGAGGTGTTTGCAGCCAGGCTGGATGAGGCTGTGGGCAGCCTGATCTAGTGTGAAGTGTCCCTGCCCATGGCAGGGGTGTTGGAACTGGATGATCCTTGTGGTCCCTTCCAACTCTGACTGATTCCATGATTCTATGACTTTATGATCTCTGGAGGCCCCTTCCAACCTCTGAAGTGCTGTGATCTGGACACCATTCAGAGGCTCCCATCTCTGCAGACACTGAAGAGCAGACTTGGGGCAGCCTGATCTAGTTGGAGGTATCTCTGCTGACTGCAGGGGGGGTTGGATGCCCTTTGAGGGACTCTTCCAACCTGATGCAATCTGCAAATCACCTACGCTGTGGACATGCAGCTAATACAAAAAAATAGCACCTTAAAAATAAATGGAAACCCCCAAACTGCAGAGCTGTAGTTTTATTCAGAGCTGCTATCCAGACTTGCAATAACTTCTGCTGTTTCACCTACTGCAGCCCAACACTGTTTACACCCCAGACAGAGGAAGGTTTAAAGAAACACAATCCTCATTGCTTTGCAACACAAATTACACATCCCAAGGAACCTTCTCCCACTAGACTTTCAGAACATTTAAATACGCTTAGAAACAAAGCTTCTCCCTTGATGCTGGAAGTCCAGAATTCCCCCAGGTAGCACAAGACTCTGTGAAAAATTAATCTGCAGATCATGGCAGGCACTGCTGATACCAGAATTTTCATCAAATCATTTCCTGCCTGAGAGGTTTTACTTCAACTTTTGCTTATGACTCACTAAAAGCTCCTTTACTCTCCACTCAGATAAGAATTTATGTCTGGTTTCCATCCCAATGCCTCTCCACGCTGTGGAGAGGCTGCTGCTGTCCTCATAGGTAATTGGAGACAGAACAAGGGGGGAATGGCCTCAAGCCGAGACTGGGGAGGTTTAGATTGGACATTAGAAGAGAGTGGTGAGGGACTGGAATGAGCTGCCCAGGGAGGTCGTGGAGCATCTTCTACTTAATACTAAAATGCAAAGCAGCTCTGGAGTGCTCTGGATTATTTGTCCTGCTTTGCTTAGTTTTTCTTTTACTGGGGAGGTTTTAGATTGGACGTTAGGAAAACGTTTATCACTGAGAGAGTGGTCAGGCACTGGAATGAGCTGCCCGGGGAGGTGGTGGAGCATCTTCTACCTAATACTAAAATGTGAAACAGCTCCAGAGTGCTCTGGATTATTTGCCCTGCTTTGCTTAGTTTTGCTTTTACTGGGGAGGTTTTAGATTGGACATTAGGAAAATGTTTTTCACCGAGAGAGTGGAATAAGCTGCCCAGGGAGGTGGTGGAGTCACCCACCCTGGATGCATTTAAGGGTGGTTTGGATGTGGTGCTTAGGGATATGGTTTAAGGGGAATCTCATAGAGTAGGGTTCTAGGTTGGACTTGGTGATCCTGAGGGGCTTTGCCAACCTGGATGGATGTTTCTGTGATCTGCAAGTCATCAGATGCAGCACAAATCCCTTTCCACCAGAGCAGATCCTCGGCTTCAATTAGAAAGAGCAACTACTTCATTAACCAATCTGCTGGGCACAAAGACATTCCCAGGCAATTTGGAGAAGCAAGCATAGAAGCATATGTTAAAATTAATGGTGTGGAATGGATTTTACATGCTGAGAAAGGGATCAGTGCTGCTCTTTGTGAGGCAGCCTTGCTACTGCAGTGAGGATGGAACATGATCATATGCAGGCACAGATGTGACAGAGTGGAAATCTATGAGGAAATTTGAAGCTGGCAAAATGAGAAGCAGAGTAAAAAAAAAAAAAAAACCAAACAGCAAACCAACAAGCAAAGGCACACCTTGAGCTGTGGGTTGATGCAAATAGATTGTTAAGCCTGCAGGAGCCAAGCAGTTTGGAGGCTATACTTTTGGGCATCTCTGTCACCTGCAGACCAAAAAGAGTGCTGGCAGGATGGAAATATTCAGAATCCCACAGAAACTCTTTTTATTTGAAGCCAGAAAAGATCTATCTAGTGCAGGGATAAAATATACTGATGGCACTTTCTACATACCTTCAGCTTTGCCAGAAGTGATGCTTAGCCCAAACGCTGCGACAGGTAATGAATATGGAAGTGCTTCATGTGGCATAAGAGGACCCAGTGTGAATGGATTTGAATCTAGCCAGATGATTCCATTAAAAGTTGCTAATTGCATTGTACTTCCAAAGCAGTACCTGAAGCAGGACCATCTGGTCCACGTTAAATGCAACGTGAAGAGCATTCACACATCAGGAATGCAGGAAGGTAATTTGGTATCCACTGTGGTCTCCTGCTGTCTAAGGTCCAAGGTCTAGACATCAGACCAAGGAGACTGACTCATGCATAGGCAGAAGATCAGAAGGAAAGGCTGAGCACCAAAGGTTACAGAGCTTAAAGGAAGACTTCTATGCCTGTGAACATTAACTCTCCCAGTTGTGCTGAGAGTTGTTTCTGTGCCCAAGATCCAGCATCTACAACAGAATGCTGCAAGGCAAGAATCAGCAGGGGACTTTTGTGTTTCAGAAAGTGGGTAAAGAGATGTACCCAAGCACGAGCATCCTAACAGGCTGTACTGATGGTGCACAGCTACAGCAGCATCTTAGGACAAGTAATTTTTGGAAAGCCCTTGCTGCCTGCATCAGTGCTGACAGCATCTTCAGAGCAACCTCAGACCTTTTCCTGAATCACAGAATTGTCAGGATTGGAAGGGACCACAAGGATTATCTAGTTCCAACCCCCTGCCATGGGCACAGACATCTCACACTAGATCAGGTTGCTCAGAGACACATCCAGCTTGGCCTTAAACACCTCCAGAGATGAGGCTTCCACCATCACCATCGCCAACCCCTTCCAGGCTCTCACCACCCCACTGGTGAAGAACTCCTTCCTAAAATCCAATTTTAATCCATGCATTTCTAGTTTTGCTCCATTCCCCCTAGTCCCATCACTACCCAACACCCTAAAAAGTCCCTCCCCCGCTCTCCTGTAAGCCACAAGAAGATTCCCTTGGAGCCTTCTCCCCTCCAGACTGAACAGTCCCAACTCTTTCAGTCTGTCCTCATAACAGAACAGCTCCAGCCCTCTGACCATCCTTGTGGCCCTTCTCTGGACACATTCCAGCACTTCCAGATCTTTCTTGTAACAGTGGTGCCAGAACTGGATGCAGTACTCCAGCTGAGGTCTCACCAGAGTGGAGGAGAGTGGCAGAATCCTCTCCCTCACCCTTCTGCTCACACTGCTTATGCTGCAGCCCAGGCTCTGTTTGCTCTCTGTGCTGCAAGTGCACACTGGTGGCTCAAGTTGAGCTTTTCACCCACCAGCACCCCTAAATCCTTCTCCCCAGGACTGCTCTCAAGCCAGTCAGTGCCCAGCCTATACTGGGGATTGGGATTGCCCCAGCACCTTGCCCTTGGTCTGGCTGAACCTCACGAGGTTGGCTTGGGCTCTAGTTCACTATTCTGTCACAGACCTGCTCTGTGCCTTAGCTACTTAGGAGTTACAACAGGCACTACAAAACCTGAGGGAATACCATTTAATCATGTGACACCTGACATCCTCTTCATACAAAGTTAATTAGGCTCTGTTCTACCAAGTCAATTTGAAACATTTGTCTCAATAGCATTATCTTAATTATTCCTCATCAAAATGATACCACCTCCTACTGTGAACTAACATACTTGTGTAAACAAGAAAAAAACACAACCTTGTAGTCTCCAAGCAGGCTCCCATTTTAAAACTCTCTGGTGTAAATACTAACACAGGCATTAAGCATTCAGGAGGAATACAAATAAGAAACTCACGTGTTGCACCACCTCAAGGATCACTTTTCCTACTGAGGGCTATTTTTAACAGTGCTGCTGAAATACAGACAGTCTGAGTCTTTTGTATCAGCACACTCCTTAACTTGCTGGAACAAAGTACACCAAAATACAAATAACCAAGAATTTCAAGGAAAGGGAAGGAAGGCAGGGAGCACACAAGACAGGAAAAAAAGGAAGGAAAGCAGGCACCACAAGACAGGGGAGAAGGAAGGAAAGAATCACAAGCAAGGAAAAAAGGAAGCAAGAAAAGCAACACCAGAAAGGAAAAATAGAGGAAGGCATCACAAGCAAGGAAAAAAGGAAGCAAGAAAAGCAACACCAGAAAGGAAAAATAGAGGAAGGCATCACAAGCAAGGAAAAAAGGAAGCAAGAAAAGCAACACAAGAAAGGAAAAATAGAGGAAGGAAGGCATCACAAGCAAAGAAAAAAGGAAGGAAGGAAAGCATCAAGAACAAAGAGGAGGAAGGAAGGCACCACAATTAAAGGAAAAAGGAAGACAGGAAGGCATCATGAGCAAGGAAGGCAGGCATCATGATCAAAGCATTTCCCTATATGAGATGGTGATAATTCAAAACATGTCTGAAATAAAAAAGTGTGTGAAGGGAGGGGAAGAAGAGGGGATAGAAGAGGGGCAGAAAAGAAGAAATAAATGGGAAACATAATTTTTAAAAATAAGAAAAAAAAAAAAAACCTAAGGGAAAAAAAAACCAAAACAACCAAACTCAAGCAGCAGGTAGCTTCTATCAGCAATTTCACCACTAGCAGATCCTATTTATCAACAGAGTGCTGAGCTGCAGCATCCTGGCTGGAAAAGCCTACACTTGAGCTGTCTTTTGGCTTCCCTGCCAGTGCTAAGCTGCAAGCTGGCCAACACTTTTGAGCCTTGCATCCTTATTAGTCTTGACAAGCTGAATTGTATCACACCCACCAGTAAAAATTGGGTGAACTCTGGGTAGGTTAGGTGTCTCTTCCTGTCCTTTCCAAAGTGCAGCTGGACGAACTCTGAATTCCAGTTGAAAGGAATGTGCTGATGAATCGTGGTCTGGCCAAAAACTTGCTTAGCATCCTCTGGGAAGGAAAAGAAAAATGAACATTTAATAATCGAGCAACCATGCAGGCAAGCACAGAAACACATGAGGAGATTTTGCAACAGCAGAGCAATCAAAATGATGGGTATTTTTGCAAAGCAAATCTTTAATTCTTTGGTTTACCAAAATCATTTGAACACCTTCACGAAGAGCTTCTGAAAAACCTGTTGAAAGTTCCTACTTTTGGAGAAAGAGACTCAGCTGGATGGGTCAAGTTTCAAATTTGAGCAAGAAGAGATCAAAATTCAAAGCCAACCAATGCTCAGCAGGATCCTGCCAAGCTGCTAACATGGAACACAAACTCTTCACTACCTCCAGTACTAAGCAGACTTAGACCTCTGCTGCAAGGGCACCAGGTTTGGTGACACCTAAATGCAAATTTATAGGCTAGTTGAGTTTAGTAGTCATAACTCAAGAGTTCACGAGAGGTCTGGCAGACTTTCTGGCAATATGTAGCATTTGTGGTGAGGAACCAACCAGCTGTGACACAGCAACTTGTGCCATCAGTAATAAGGACCATACAGGGTTGGAACTGCATCAAGAGTGTGGCCAGCAGGGCAACAGAGGGGATTCTTTCCCTTTACTCTGCTCTACTGAGACCTCACCTTGAATAATCAGTCCAGTTCTGGTGTTCTCAGCATAAGAAGGATATGGAAATGGTGGAGAGAATCCAGAGGTGGCCAAAGATGATCCAAGGGCTGGAGCACCTCTGCTATAAGGATAGGGTGAGGGAGCTTGGGGTGTCCAGCCTGGAGAAGAGAAGACTCTAGGAGGACCTTAGAGCTACCTTCCAATACCTGAAGGGACCCTACAGGAAGGCTGCTGCAGAGGGACATTTGATAAGGGTGTCCAGAAACTGAACAAGTGAGAAGGGTTTCTAGCTGAGGGAGAATAGGGTTAGACTGCAGATCAGGAAGAAGTTCTTCAGTACAAGGGTGGTGAGACTCTGGAATAGGCTGCCCAGGGAGGCTGTGGATGCCTCCTCCCTGGAGGTGTCTGAGGCCAGACTGGCTGAGGCCCTGTGCAGCCAAGCCTGGTGGAGAGACGTCACAGCCCACGGCAAAGAGGTGGGAGATGATCATCTCTGAGGTCCCTTCCAGCCTAAGCCCTTCTATGACTCTAGGATAAGTAATGGCACTAGCAACAAGATCTAAGGACATACTTGGCTCACACACCAGCACTTCAATGTGACAGTCTGGCTCAGCCAAAAATACAGGGCAAAGATGTCTTCCAAGGACAAGCTCAAGGCCAGAGGTTCCCAACTGCTACACATCTCCCTAATTGTCTCATGACTCCTCCAGCACCGCCAGCCAAGAGTCAGTCCTTGTCTCCTGCTAGCTCTTGTGGGCACGGAGAGCTGGTTCCCAGGAGACACTCCCTGCCCAGAAGCAGGGCCAGGAGCTGGTCTCCTGCTCCCTTTACACTTTGTGGAAGAAAGAAAGACTTGGAGCCCAAACCCTGAGCTCCTGTCTGTCTCTGCAAGAAGCAGAGCTGCAAGCCAGTTCCCAAGCGTGGCTGGTGCCTGGGGTCAAGGAAATCAGCAGAGCTTTGTGCCTGCCTGTGTGCAGAACAAGCTGGGAGCCACCTCGCTGGAGCCAGCCTCTGCCTGCCAGGCAGGCCTGGGAGCCACCTTCCAGCTCACCCCAGCAACACAAGCAAAGGTGGGAACTGACTCCTTGTGGCTCTGAGGTCTCATCTCCAGGGCAAGCTGAGTTCTGGCTTCTGGTTCAGCCCATGCCAGCCAGGCACTGAGGCTCTGCTGACCTGGGGAAACCCAACCAGGGCAGAATTCCCACTTTCAGGCAAGAAGGCTGGGAAAAAATGAGAGACAGGGTGGCACAGCCAAGAGCTAAGATGATGTCAGGAAGCACCCAAGTGAACAAAGCCTAAAGAGCAGTCCCAGGGAGGTGAAAGGGGTGGGCAGGTGTCCTCCTGTGCAGAGCCAAAAGCACCACAGGTGGTGGCACCAAGGACAGCTTGTTGGAAAGCAATGAGGAGAGGATACTGCAGACCTATTCCCATCCCTTAAAACACCCCACCCACTGATCACAGGGGACCAGTGGTGAAAGAAGGAGTTGGATTTAGCTTACAAACACAAAGACTGACCCCAGTTAACCTCAAATTCTTAAAATTCAGCACTTCCAAGCCCTAATGTCCTGTAAGAATTTTTTTTTTTCCCCCAAACACCATCAGTGCCCCCCAGGAGAGCATTGTTCATTCATGCCTTCAAGCTCCATCACAGCTGGGCTTGGAGCTTGTTTGCCAGCATTCTCCAGGAGCAAAACCCTGCTCTCAAGGCAACGGGGGGGAAAGCCAACTGGTGCAGGGTGAGGTCCTGTCCCTCTGCTGCAAGCCATTTACTGAGGATGCTTCCTACTGACACAGCTGCAGCCACCTTGTCATGTGTCACTGACACATGAAGTTCCTGCTTCTGCCAGCCTGCCTTCCAAGATGCAAGCAGCATGAAGAAGAGAGCCTGCCTTGCCCACAGAGACTGCTTCCTCCTGCTAGCAACCACTCCACTTTTCCAGAGGAACAAAGAGCTTTCAGAGTAGCCTTTCCCTTGCACAGGGATCAGAGGCTCCTCTGCTTCCTCCTTCCCTGAATTTCTCCCCCAAGCAAAACACTGATATTGTTTGGAGGAGATCAGGAACAACTCATTGTTTCCCCAGAGCTGTGTTTGCTTGGCCTCCACATTTGTCTTTGTCAGAGCAAAAGCTGCTTTTGGACTTGACATGAGGCAAGAGCTAGGAAAATCTTAGCCACTATGAAAGCAGTCTTGGATCGTTTGTGATGGGGCCAAGCTCCTAACAATCACTCCTTCAACTTTCTATCATATGAAAGTCACAAAGTCCTCTGATTCATGTCTGCTGGATGAGAAGCTGGGCATGAGCCAACAGTGTGTGCTTGCAGCCCAGAAGGCCAAATGGCATCCCAAGGCTGCAGCAAAAGCAGTGTAGCCACATGCTGGAATAGGTTGATCACTAAGGCTGGCAAAGCAAAAAGGTACTGAGCCCTGCAAGGGCTCTAAGGCCAGTCTGGATGAGGCTTTGAGCAAGCTGGGCTAGGGGAATGTAGGAAAAAGTTTTTCATGGAGAGAGTGGTCAGGGACTGGGATGAGCTGCCCAGAGAGGTGGTGGAGTCACCCACCCTGGATGTGTTTAAGGGTGGTTTGGATGTGGTGCTTAGGGATATTTGTAGAGTAAGGTTTTAGGTTGGGACTTGGTGATCCTGAGGGGCTTTGCCAACCTGGATGGATGCTTTTGTGACCTGCAAGTCATCAGATGCAGCATAAATCCCTTTCCACTGCAGTAGAGCCTGGGCTTCAATTAGAAAGAGCAACTACTTCATTAACCAATCTCCTGGGCACAAAGACACTCCCAGGTTGGGAACTAAAAGGTTAAAAATTCTCTAGGGACTAGAAAAAAATTTGGAGAAGGATTTACCAAGCCAACATATGTTAAAATTAATGGTGTGGAATGGATGAGAAAGGAACCAGTGCTGCTCCTTGTGAGGCAGCCTTGCTACTGCAGTGAGGATGGAACGTGATCATATCCAGGCACAGATGTGACAGAGTGGAAATCTATGAGGAAATTTGAAGGTGGCAAAATGAGAAGCAGGGTGAAAAAACCCAAACCAACAACCTGAGCCACACCTTGAGCTGTGGGTTGATGCAAATAGATTGTTAAGCCTGTAGGAGCCAAGCAGTTGAGAGACTACTTTTGGGCATCTCTCTTACTTAAGACCAAAAAGAGTGGTGGATCTTTCTGTGATCGTGAGTCCATGCCATGGAACTAGATGATCTTTAAGCTCCCTTCCAATTCAAGCCATTCTATGATTCCCTCCTTCCCACTTCCCTCAACAAAGCCAAGAGCAGGGAGGGCTCACAGCCACCTTTTGCCCCAGGTTAGAAGCTCTGAAACAACAAACCTCTGCTGTGCATCTTCACTGCCTCTCAACTCCTTGCAAAACATGGACCACAGCCTAGTCTGCAGCTCTGAATTAGAAACTAAGACAAGTATCTGGTAGAACACTCAACCTGAAGCTGGCAGAGCAGAAACGGAGCACATAATGTGAAGATAATAGGATTGCATTACAGGACTCAAGAAGGGGAGCTGGGGGATGGGGGGGTGGGTTGATTTGAGAAAAGAGAGCAGCTCAGGTCAGTGCAATTTATCTGTGCTCTGCCATGTGGTACTGCTGCTGTTTAAAAATAGAATCGTGGAATCATTAAGGTGGGAAAAGAATTTTAATCCCATGGAGTCCAACAGCAACTCCCACCTCAGCATGAGGAGGAAATTCTTTACTGTAAGGGCCACAGAGCACTGGCAAAGGCTGCCCAGAGAGGTTGTGGAGTCTTCTTCTTTGAAGACTTTCAAGACCCATCTGGATGCTTTCCTATGTGACCTGCACTAGATTATGATCCTGCTGTGGAAGGGGATTGGACTCCACGATCTCCAGAGGTCCTTTCCAACCCCTGTGTCCCTCAGCACCACATTTCTGTCTCTCTGGAACACCTCCAGGGATGGGGAATCACCTGGACTCCTGTCTGTTATCCCTGTCATGGAGATGTTAACAGCACAAGACTTCCAGACTCCAGAATTACCACCCTGGCAGGGGCTGATCTCACTGCAGCTCTCCAGGAACAGGAATTCACTTCAGAACCATTTCCTACGGCAGTTCAACAAATCAAAGAGATAAAAGCAAACTCCTGGCATGAAGAAATTATCCTAAACTTTGCACTTTACTCTCCACTAGAGACTTGAGAGCTCTATTTCATTTAACAGCTATTTTGCTTAGATAGATAGCAGGGAAAAAAAAAAAAAGATGATGATAATAATAATAATAATAAATCACTTTCTTGCAAAGTATTAACATACTTCTTTTCCCCCCACTTAAATACTTCCATTTCAAGTGCAGCACCAAATGCACTCCCCCACAACACTACTGGATTAGTATAAAACTACCTGAGTTCAATTATAATGTCCAACTACCTCTCCCCCAAAATCTACCTAAACTGTAATTTTCACTTTGAGCACTACCAACACCTTCTCAGGGTTTGGGTTTCTTGGATTATTTTTTTTTTTTTGTAGTTTTGGGGGTTTTTTTTGTTTGTTTTCTTTTAGCAGTTTAGCAAATCAAGTCCTGCACTGGAAATGCTGAGGGAGGAGGGGCAAAAAAATAAATTAGCCATTGAGTGCTAAATAGCAGCAAATCTTCCCATTTACAAATGCTAAATGACACAACCCTGAGTATTTTGCTTCAGCTCTTCGCTTTTTTCCCCCTGTTGGATTTGCCCCTGACTAGGGCTGTGAGCACCAGCACAAGCAAAAGAGAGCTCCAGAAGCTGCATTACTCACAGCTCTGAAGCCTTAGCTGCCATCATTTCATTTACCCATCCGAAATTAAGAGATGGAGGTTAAAACAAGCAAGTTTTTCAACAGTGACATTTTT
>VWZI01000283.1:83214-97228 GCA_013396835.1 Psilopogon haemacephalus | reverse complement strand
TTTTTTCTTCTCTTTTTTTTTTTTTAAATGCCATCTAGTAAAGACTTTCAAAGGGCTCTGCTTCTTTAATGAGGCATTAAAATACAGTCACACGACAGAAAGAAAAAAAAAAAAAGCAACTCTACTAAGTCTCTTAAACCCCTGGACTTACATTATCAGCTTTTATGTGCCTGTCAACACTCAACGGTAAGAAGCAATGGTTTGCTCTTTGCCTCGAATTTAAAAGCCAGCTAAACTTCCTCCCACTTTTCCTGCTGAGAGCTTTAACTCCTTGCAAACTGTCAAAGCTTTGACACTTCAGCAGCAGATAAATCTCCCAGGCGATGCAGCAGCCAGGTGTAGCCTCACTCAGCCACTGGCCACTCATTTACTGGTGGCCATTTCAGTCACCTCCAATAGCAATAAACTAGAAATACTTTCCTCCTTCCCCCCTGCCCCCCTCCAACTCCCCCTAGCCATGCAGATCAGCACTTTCCAAAGTGCTCTGTCAAAGACCCAGCTACAGTCAACCTGCAACTTGAAAGCAAGGAAACATTTCAAGCAGCAGAGATATCAGCCTCTGCCTACAACGCAAAGGCACTTCCAAGCCAGGAGCTGCAGGGAGAGTGCAGCATTTTTCCAAGCAAAATCAATTAAAAGCATTAAATACCTGGAACTTCAGAGAATAGAATAGAATAGAATAGAATAGAATAGAATAGAATAGAATAGAATAGAATAGAATAGAATAGAATAGAATAGAATAGAATAGAATAGAATAGAATAGAATAGAATAGAAACAGAATGGGAACAGGAATAGGGTAAGATAGGAATGGAATAGGAATAAGAGTGGAATAGGAATAGAATAGGAACAGGAATAGAATAGGAACAGGAGCAGAATAGGAATAGGAGCACAATAGGATTAGGAATAGGAACAGAATAGGATTAGGAACAGAATAGGAATAGGATAGAAATAGGAATAAATAGGAAGAGAATAGGAATAGGAAGAGAACAGGAATAGAACAGAATAGAATAAAGCCAGGTTGAAAGAGACCTCCAAGCTCATCCAGTCCAACTTACCCCCTAGCCCTATTCAATGGCACTAAGTGCTCCATCCAGGCTTTTCTTGAACACCTCCAGGGATGGTGACTCCAGCACCTCCCTGGGCAGCCCATTCTTGACCCAGAGCATGTCTCTAAGCATCCACAGCCTGCATGTGGCATTCAGGGTAAAAGCTGACTGACAGAAAGTGCATTATTAATTTGTTTGATGATGGTGTTAAGCTACATGCACCTGTCCAAGGAGGGAGGGAAAAAAAAACCAACAAAACCAGATTTGGATGATTTGCTGAGTAGAAAATGTGAGGTTTGCAGATGGGAAGCTCTACATCCTGTTGGGTATGAGCTAAAATATTTATATCATGAGTTCAGCATAGAGGAAAAAAAAAAGTCTGCAGAGATAAGGCAGGCTGCTTCTTTACAACAATAAAATGAGGTCCAGGCTTATAATGGGATCCTTGAGACACTACACTTAACAGCAGCACAGTGAAAAATGATCCTTTCCCTTTTCTTCTGTTCCTTTCACACTGTAATTCCACAGGACACAAAACCCCTATTTAAGTCTCCTAACCTTGATAAGGACTTGATCCCACTCTCATTCAAGTCGATGGAAAAAGATCTCATAATTAACCTCAAAAAGACACATGGCTGAGGCACTGAGTGGCAAAGTTACAGGAGAGTATTGTAATAACTTATGCATGAAAATATTGGGGGAAGGGGGAGGAGAGGGAGGGAGTCATAGCAGGCAGAGAAAAAGCTTTTTTTTTTTTTTTCTTCTTTCTGATGGAAAATAGAAACCAGCTTTGTCTAAAGGTCAACCTGTTCTGCTGAGAATGCACAATGCTGAGACAGCTTTTGCATCCTCTCCACTCCAGGCACTTGCTGGAGTGGCAACAAGGTACTTACACAGAAGTTACTAATGGATTTATGCTTTCAAAGAGGGAGAAGAAGGAATTAAACAGAAGCTATCTGAGGTTCAGCCAATGCTGGCACACCTCCTCTTTCAAATACCTTAAATGCAGCCTGGCATTAGACTTTCTCTCATCACCAGAACGACTTCAGCGGACTTCAAATGCCAAGCAAATGTCTTGATTCATTGTGTCTAAGCCCAAAGGGAAGCATTTGCCAGCAGGGACAATAGGAAGCAGGCTGCCAAGGGTTAAAAAGTGAAGTTGGACTGATTCAGCATTCAGCTCAAATGACTCCAGTTCTTCCTGGGTTATTAATGAGTGCTCTGAGCAACCAGGGGCTCTGACGCAGACAAGAACCTGCACATCAGAGGCATTCCAAGAGCCCTGTTTTGTCTGTGCTGGCACAAAACCTCTGCAAAATAGGTGCACCCTCCTGACTTATAAGCATGCCCTCTCTGTCCACACACATGCAGAAGCCTCTTAGGCAAAAACTGTCACCTCCATCAAGGCTGTGAGCAGACAAAGCTCTTCCTGCAATGCCTTCAAGTCTTTTAGCATCCCCTGGTGATTTCACAGAATCAACCAGGTTGGAAAAGACCTCTAGGTTTTAGCAGAACTGATGGAGTTTGTTTTGAAAAAGAAGATGAGAAGAGTGTTAGAAAGGTGCTAGAAAGTTAGCAGTGGCCAGAACCCTTTTGAAGAGATGGAGGAAAACTGACAGAGAGCTGATGGTCATCAATCCATTATTGCCCAGGTCAGCTGTGCGCTGGGTGGTCTGCATCAACAGCAGGAGAAAGAGACCAGCTGAAAGCTTAGTGATGGGGACTGCTGATTTCAAAGTACCATAGAGACACCTTTTGGTGTCTACCTGCAGGGCTGTCTGCCACCTGCCTAATGACAGAAGAAGGAGGGTTCAGAAATCAGCAGCTTTGAGTAACTTCAGCACTTTAAAAAGTATGGGTTTTTTTTTTCCCTGAGTACCTACGGTGGATAAAATTACTGTGTTTAATCTGCTAGGTTTGGATGTGTAAGGCACATAGTTAATCCAGATAGAATCATAAAAAGGTTTAGGTTGGAAGAGACCTCAAAGCTCAGCCAGCTCCAACCTCCCTGTGCCATAGGCAGGGACACCTCCCACTAGAACAGGTCTCTCAAGACCTCAGCCAACCTGGCCTTGAACACCTCCAGAGAGGTTGTGGAGCACAGAAGCACAGAATGTGATCAAAGACCAAAGGTCACATTCTGTGATTCTGTGATCCACAACCTCCCTGGGCAACCTGTGCTAGTGTCTCACCAACCTTACTCCAAACAACTTCCTCCTAACATCCACTTTCAATCTCCCCTCTGACAGTTTAACCCCATTCTTCCTCGTCCTGGCATTACAAGACCTTGTCAATAGTCCCTCCACAGCCCTCCTGTAGGCCCCTTTCAGATCCTGGCAGCCTTCTCTTCTCCAGGCTGCAGAGCCCCAACTCTCTCAGCCTGTCCTCACTGCAGAGCTGCTGCAGCCCTCTCAGCACCTTCAGGACCTCCTCTGTACTGGCTCAAACACTTCCATGTCCTTCTTCTGTTGGGCCCTCCAGAGCTGCAGACAGTGCTGCAGGTGGGGTGTGAGGAGAGCAGAGCCAAGGGGCAGAATCCCCTCCCTTGCCCTGCTGCCCACAGCTGCTCTTGCTGCAGCCTAGCACACAGTTGCTGTCTGGGCTGCACTCACACTGCAGCCTCATCTTGAGGCTTTGCATCACCCCAGACCCCCAGGTCCTGTTCCTCAGGGCTGCTCTCAGCCATTCCCCACCCAGCCTGGAGTTGTGCTTGAGATTGCTCTGACCCAAGTGCAGGACCTTACACTTGGCCTTGTTGAATGTGAAAGGGAGTTTGGTGCAAGTAAGGGGGTTTAAATCAAGGAGGTGTATTTAACAACAGTCTTACCAAAAGTAACTTCTCCTTTGCCAGTCTTGTCAAACAGCTGAAAGGCTACTATGAACAATGCATCTGGAGCACACAGGACTGATTCAAATGCCACAAACTCCTGGAAGGATATCAACCTAAAGGATGAAGGAAAAAAAAAAAATACAACCAAAAATCAAGAGGTATGAAACTGCCTGCTCGCAGAAACACGAGATCAACACAGGTTATACAAGACAGATCAAATCAGAACCAAGAAGTGCACAAAAACCTTATCAACAGGGATTGGAATTTATCCTAAAACGGCTGTCAGGAGGCCTTTGTATCCCCAGCTGGAGATGACTGCTGAACAAGGAACTGTTCCTCTCATCAAGTCGCAACAGAACATAAACCAAGCAAAGCGCTCAGCGCCGCCACTCACCTCAAGCTTTCATGTCTACCTGCACTGCCCTCTGGGGAAGCCTAACTCCCATTGCTGGCAAGCCAGAGAGCCAAAAAAACCCAAAGAGATCAGTAACTTCTCTCAAGACTCATTGCTTCAGGCTTTTTGGGAAGCAAACCCATTCAAGAGCTAGAGGCTGCCACTCAGTTCAGAAGGAAGCGATCAGAAGGTGTTATCAGCTCGCTGGCAATTTATTAGTCACCCATCGCAGCCCTCCAGTGCTGCATGTTGAGTCACACATTTCGAGCTGGAGTCTGCACATTTTCCTTCAAGCCCAAGAGCAATTCACTCAAATTCATCATCACAGCCAGCTTCCCCATGCACGAGCACAGATAAAAGCAGAGGTGCCCTTCCTTAAGCAGAAATCAATTAAGAGAATTGGGCTTTGTTTCCAGCAGTAGATTTGATACAGCAAAGACCTGGAGCGGTTGTAAGTTCTCTGGGTCACAGCCAAGAGCTCAAATGAAGATTAAACTCCTGCCTCCTCAAGAGGCAAGGGCCAACTGCTCCTCTGGTTTGCTGCTTCCAGCAGTAGATTCAGTACAGCAAAGACCTGGAGCGGTTCTGAGTTGTCTGGGTCACAGCCAAGAGCTCAAATGAAGATCAAACTCCTGTCTCCTACAGAGGCAAGGGCCAACTGCTCTTCTGGTTTGCTGCTTCTTTAATGTCTAGGGTGTAAGCTTTAAAATCATCTTCCCAAGTGTGGCTGCAGGGCCTGCTGGCAGTCTGGGAGGTTTAAGACTGCCCTCTCTCAAGGCTGCTTGATGGCAACGTAGCAAGGAACAGACTGAATGAGTCTACCTGGCAAGTAGCTGGGGAACAAAGATTTATTCCTGAGAACCACAAAATCCAGCATAACAAGTATCAAGGTACACACACAAACCAAATCATTTCATTTTTGGTTTGCTCATTAGAAACTAATTGCATCCTCAGGACCTGGGCTCCAAATGACACTGCAGCTGGCTCAATGGAAGCTCCCACTCAATGTGCACTAAACAGCCAAGGACAAACCATTTGAAGAGGTTGGGAAAGACATTGCCTCTATCAGGTTATGATGTCCCATGGCTACACAACGATTTCCAGTCACCCTGCCTTCAGGGACCTCCATTTCAAGTCACACAGAAGTGTGCTGACTGCACGTCAGCAGCCAGACATCCAAAGCTGATTTCCATGAGCGGCATGAAAACATGGGAGGAGAAGTAGAAAAACTATGACACAGAGAAGGCCAGAAAAACCCTGCTGTGCTTCACCTCTCTCAATGTATGCTCACTAAATAAAGGAAAGTCTATGCAGAATCAGAAACAGTCTGGCAATTAATTAGCTCTGGTAAGTTGCCACCATAGATGGCTACCTAGTGTGAGAAATAAATAAGAAGAAACCTTCTCAGGTATCCTTAATAACTCACAGCTGATGGTGCCAGTAAACATCTAAGCATGCCTTGAGCTTTGCTGGCAATGAAGCCAAGGACTTGCTACATATTCACACCCCAGCACACGGGCAGGCCACTGAGCTGCTTAATTTAGGAGCTCTCAAGCACGCCCCACAGCCAGGCGCAGAATAGGCAGATCCTCAGTCTTTAAAGGGAAGAAAATTCCTGCTCTCCTAAGACAAAAGGCATTTATCTTCATGCTGTATTCCCTTCCATTTGTTAATCAATATATCACAACCTACTTAGTTCTGCATTTATGCCTATTTCTTGTTGCCATGTTATTTGCACCTTAAAGAAGTTCCACACCTGACAACGGACACAAAGCCCTGAGCTCTTCTGTCCCACAAAAGCTCACATCCAGCAAGAACAAACCAGACAAGGTTCTAGGATAGGATTATTTAAAACTTCAAATCTAAAATACCTGCAAGAGACAAGGCTCTAGGATAGGATTATTTAAAACTTCAAATCTAAAATACCTGCCAGCAGCATTTTGATAAAGCTGCTTTTTGTGTGTGGAGCCAACAACCAGCACATCCCTTCCCTGGGCTGGGACGAGAAAGAAGAGGGAAAGCAACACAGCAGCACACTAAGAACATATTCTCTGCTTTGAGGCCTGGCTTTGATTAAAACCCCACATATTAACGCAGCTACGAGATTTTAAGCTGGCAGAAGCATTCTTTGTCAGTGCTTGCAAGTAATAAATCCCCCCCCTAATAAGCCGAGAGAGGGCTGCCTAAAATAACCCCGGGTTTTAAAAGCAATTATTCATACCACGAGGAAGATTAAAAGTGTACAAATTGTGCGGTTCCAGCCAGGACTGTTAAAGAAGAGGCATTAATATCTGCTGTGCCAGCTGAATTCAAATTAACCCAATTTTTTACCATGTTAATTAAACCAGCTATTTTCTTCTTATTGTGTTTTTTGCTCCTTAAGTAGCCCGGGCCCGCCAGTGATTCCCAACAGATCCCTTCTGCCGACAATGACGTATTCATTTACTTCTATTATGACCACACAATACAGTAACTGAGCAGTAATTTTTCACAGGCAATTACACCTGTGCGTCTTAATGCTTAAAGATGCTGAAATAACGTGGAGCAGGGAGCCATATGCTCACTTCTCTCCACTGCACAAGGGCAGTTGCCTGGGTAACACATTTTCTCTCTCCCGTTTAGCATCATCCTTCTCTTTTTTTTGAGGGGGGGGTGGTGGTGGTGGTTAGGATAAGCCTTCCCTGACTATCATTAGGTGGCATTAAGCAGCACATATTAACACAGGCTTCAATATGCCACTTAAGAGTTATTTTATCTACCTAAGCAAGTGTTCATTCCTGTTACAATGGGAGGGGAAAGCCTGGAGAGATGTGAGCGGCGCTGAGAGAGGACAGGCAGAAAGGCACAGCTCATGGCTTGGACAGATTCACTCTGAAATGGGTCAAGAGGTGGCTGGAGGGCTGGACCCAGAGAGTGGTGGTGAATGGTGCCACATCCAGCTGGCAGCTGGCACCAGTGCTGTGCCCAACGGATCAGTGCTGGGCACAATCCTGTTCAGTATCTTTATTGATGATCTGGACAAGGGGATTGAGAAGGTCCAGTGGAGGGCTATGAGGATGCTAAGGGCACTGGAGGACATGCCTGATGAGGAGAGGCTCAGGGACCTGGGGCTGCTTAGACTGCAGAAGAGAAGACTGAGAGGGGATCTAATAAATGTTTAGAAACTGAGAGCTGGAGGTCGAGAGGGGGACAGGCTCTGCCCACTGCTCCCTGCCATAGGCCAAGGAGCAATGGATGGAAGCTGCAGCACAGGAGGTTGCAGCTCAACACAAGGGTCTGTAAGGGTCACAGAGCACTGGCACAGGCTGCCAAGAGAGGATGTGGAGTCTCCTTCTCTGAAGCCTTTCCAGGCCTGTCTGGATGTGTTGCTGTGTGACCTGAACTAGATTGGATGGTCCTGCTCTGGCAGGGGGGTTGGATTCGATGAGCTCTTTGAGTCCCTTCCAGTCCCTGACATGCTGTGAGCCTGTGATCAGTAAGTTTGCAGATGACACCAAGCTAGAAGCAGGTCAATCTTTTGCAGGGTAGGAGGGCCCTGCAGAGGGACCTGGACAGGCTGATGGATGGGCAGAGGCCAATGGGATGATATTTAACAAGGCTAAATGCAGAGTTCTACACTTTGGCCCCAACAAGCCCAGGCAGTGCTGGGGACAGAGTGGCTGAGAACAGCCAGGCAGAGAGGGACCTGGGGGAAAAGAGAAAAAGAGAGGGAAAAGAGAGGGAAAAGAGAGGGAAAAGAGAGGGANAGAGGAAAAAAGAGGAAAAAAGAGGAAAAAAGAGGAAAAAAGAGGAAAAAAGAGGAAAAAAGAGGAAAAAAGAGGAAAAAAGAGGAAAAAAGAGGAAAAAAGAGGAAAAAAGAGGAAAAAAGAGGAAAAAAGAGGAAAAAAGAGGAAAAAAGAGGAAAAAAGAGGAAAAAAGAGGAAAAAAGAGGAAAAAAGAGGAAAAAAGAGGAAAAAAGAGGAAAAAAGAGGAAAAAAGAGGAAAAAAGAGGAAAAAAGAGGAAAAAAGAGGAAAAAAGAGGAAAAAAGAGGAAAAAAGAGGAAAAAAGAGGAAAAAAGAGGAAAAAAGAGGAAAAAAGAGGAAAAAAGAGGAAAAAAGAGGAAAAAAGAGGAAAAAAGAGGAAAAAAGAGGAAAAAAGAGGAAAAAAGAGGAAAAAAGAGGAAAAAAGAGGAAAAAAGAGGAAAAAAGAGGAAAAAAGAGGAAAAAAGAGGAAAAAAGAGGAAAAAAGAGGAAAAAAGAGGAAAAAAGAGGAAAAAAGAGGAAAAAAGAGGAAAAAAGAGGAAAAAAGAGGAAAAAAGAGGAAAAAAGAGGAAAAAAGAGGAAAAAAGAGGAAAAAAGAGGAAAAAAGAGGAAAAAAGAGGAAAAAAGAGGAAAAAAGAGGAAAAAAGAGGAAAAAAGAGGAAAAAAGAGGAAAAAAGAGGAAAAAAGAGGAAAAAAGAGGAAAAAAGAGGAAAAAAGAGGAAAAAAGAGGAAAAAAGAGGAAAAAAGAGGAAAAAAGAGGAAAAAAGAGGAAAAAAGAGGAAAAAAGAGGAAAAAAGAGGAAAAAAGAGGAAAAAAGAGGAAAAAAGAGGAAAAAAGAGGAAAAAAGAGGAAAAAAGAGGAAAAAAGAGGAAAAAAGAGGAAAAAAGAGGAAAAAAGAGGAAAAAAGAGGAAAAAAGAGGAAAAAAGAGGAAAAAAGAGGAAAAAAGAGGAAAAAAGAGGAAAAAAGAGGAAAAAAGAGGAAAAAAGAGGAAAAAAGAGGAAAAAAGAGGAAAAAAGAGGAAAAAAGAGGAAAAAAGAGGAAAAAAGAGGAAAAAAGAGGAAAAAAGAGGAAAAAAGAGGAAAAAAGAGGAAAAAAGAGGAAAAAAGAGGAAAAAAGAGGAAAAAAGAGGAAAAAAGAGGAAAAAAGAGGAAAAAAGAGGAAAAAAGAGGAAAAAAGAGGAAAAAAGAGGAAAAAAGAGGAAAAAAGAGGAAAAAAGAGGAAAAAAGGAAAAAAAAAAGAGGAAAAAAGAGGGAAAAAAGAGGAAAATAGGAAAAGAGGAAGGAAAAGAAAAATAAAAAAGGGAAAGAAAAAGCAAAAATAAGGAAAGAAAAAGGAAAAATAAGGAAAAAAAAAGCAAAAAGCCATTACCCACTGCAATAATATATCCAAATGCAATGATGAAGAGGTTTTCCTGAGAAATCAATGCATATGTTTTTACTAGATCAGCAATTTAAACATGATAACATAATAGGAGACAAATTGAAGCTCCATCTATTATTTTACGCTGCAGCCTAGGTAAACTAAGTATAGTGTAAATTGGTGCATTAGAGGATAAATTTATATCCAATAATAATGGAAACTGCTGGCATTTCCAAGTGTTATTATGAATAGTTTGTCCTTTCTAAAAATAAAGCCTGCAGTTATTTCTCAGCAAAGTGTTAGTTACTACAGTCCAAACAGAGATGTGCAGTAAATACTTATTTTGTTAGACAGATGTTCAGAAGTACAACAAAAGGCTGAAAAAAACAATATCTGATAGCAGGCAGGATGGAAAATGCTTGGCCTGCTCCTGATAGGCCTTGAGAAAGCCACTGTGTTCTGGGAGGGTTTCTGATCCAGCTGAAGCTAAGTGGAGCATTTTTCTGTTCCAGCTAAATTTAGGGAGCCGGGCAAGGTTCCTAAGCCTGTTTCCATAGGCACAGGGTCACAGGATGTTAGGGGTTTGGAAGGGACCTCTGGAGATCTTTGAGTCCACACTTTGTTGTAAGTGACCAAGCACTTCAGAGAGCTTCTCTGGCCATCAGCAAGAGAAGCATTTCCTTTTTCTTTGAAGGAACCTCTCAAAAAGCACAGAAAGAAAGGCCATCCCCAAAAAACCCCATGCCCTGACTTAAGATAGAGCAAAACTTGCTCCCATGGCAACAGATGTTCACTGAACAACAGTCTGCCTGAAGAAGCCTCACACCTTTGTCACACCACCAGCAGCTCCTGTGGATTTATCTGCCTGAAATGGTCTCATAGGACTGGGTGATAGGTTGGACTGGGTGATCTTGGAGGTCTCTTCCAACCTGTCTGATTCTATGATTCTATACCTTTGTCACACCACCAGCAACTCCTGTAGATATCTGCTTGAAGAAGCCTCACACCTTTGTTACCTGTCTGAAGTCTCACACCTTTCTCACATCACCAGCAGCTCCCCTAGATACCCTCAGATCCTCAATCTCAGGCACTGCAGGAATTCTGCTGTAGCTACACAAGAGATTCTGTCCATGACAACCAGCGTGAGGCTGTATGTAAGAGGTAAGAGTAGCTCTGGGCTAAGCATCTCTTTGCCCATTTATTTGCTGTGCTCATTAAGTCAGGAGCTCTTGAGCTATCTCCCTCTCACCTGTGCACCTTACTCATTCCAGTATTTAGCATTTCTTGCCAAATGCAGAAGGAACTATATAAAAAGAGTTTTGTATTTCACTTTAAAATGAGGAGATCTGGACTGCCAAGCTGGAAAGAATCTAGCAGAAGACCAATAGGTCCTACTGCCAGCCCTAGGTGATTTCATTCCAGGAATCAAACAGTGACTGAATCCTGCTTCAGGTGATCACTGTGAGAATTATTTTGTGCCCCATACAAATGCCTAGCCACATGGAAAAACATCCTACAGTGCTACAGAGATGGATGCTCATCAGTCCCTGAACTTTCTTCTGTCCTGCATGCAGTAGTATAGCAGCTAAACAAGACAGTTTGAATACCAGAAGAGACACATCAGGTACATGCAGTCCCTTGTCACTGCACGGTTTGGATTGGATGAAGCAGTCCTTGCCCATGGCAGAGTAGCAATTAGAGACCTCAATACCACCCCCTGAAACTCCCACAGGTTCACACCAAGTTATGCAATCCAAACTTGTCAACAACTTCACAGAGGCTACAGTTTCACATTCTGCTCTTCGGCTTCTGCTTGTGAGGGAGATCCAAATCACAAGGCATGGATTACACTCTCAATCTTCTTATTCACAGACTCCCAGGATGTCAGGGGTTGGAAGGGACTCAAAGAGATCATCGAGTCCAACTCCCCTGCCACAGCAGGACCAGACAATCTAGCTCAGGGCACACAGCAACACATCCAGACAGAGTCTGCAAAGGCTCCACACAAGGAGACTCCACAACCTCTCTGGGCAGCCTGTGCCACTGCTCTGGGACCCTTATAGTCATGAAGTTGCCCCTTGTGTTGAGCTGCAACCTCCTGTGCTGCAGCTTCCATCCATTGCTCCTTGGCCTATCCCAGGGAGCAAGTGAGCAGAGCCTGTCCCCCCCATCCTGACCCCCAGCCCTCAGAGATTGATAAACCTTGATTAAATCCCCTCTCAGTCTTCTCTCCTGCAGACTAAGCAGCCCCAGGTCCCTCAGCCTCTCCTCATCAGGCAGTGCTGCAGTCCCCTCAGCATCCTTGGTGCACTCTGCTGGATGCTCTCCAGCAGATCTCTGTCCCTCTTACACTGGGGAGCCAAAACTGAAGGCATTATTCAAGATGAGGACAGAGCAGAAAGGGAGGAGAACCTCCCTTGATCTTCTGGCCACACTCTTCTTAATACACCCCAGGATCCAATTGGCCTTCTTGGCCACCAGGGCACATTGCTGTGCCATGGATGTTCTCCACCAGCACTCCCAGTTCCCTCTCCACAGGGCTGGATTTGAAGGCAGGCAATTTGGAAACTGCAGGGTTTGCAGGCATCAAACCAGGGGAGGGAATCTGAGAAACGTTTCATGTTTTCAGTCAAACAGCTACCTGAAGCCATCACTTCCTTGCTGCCAATGGTACCAATGTTACCTTTCACAGAACTTTTTAAAACAGGGAAACAATCATCACATCAACTCATCTGCAAGGTTTCAGCTGCCAGCTACAGTGAGGCTGGCTGAGCAGAAAAGAGGGCACAGAAGCTGGTGCAGAAGCTCTCAGTCACACATGCATCTGCTCCCCTGTCAACCTTTATTTATCTCACATTTTACCCTCTGCAACCACTGATGTGAGTCATGCCTGAAGTTTTCTGGTCTCTAAAAGCACTACAACTGCAGCCTTTAAGCCCACAGCTAAGTTTCTGTACTTTAAAGGCAGGGTTAAAACAATGCATTGGTATGGGTGTAAAGACAGCTTGCCTGGGCAAGGACCATTTAAGAAGATAAGATGATGGAGGGGTAGCTCATCTTGCCCACTGCCCAGGTCAGCCTTTCAAATGCAAACCCTGTGAAGCCAACTCCACTGCTGCCTTCCCAGGACTGCAGAGTGGCTCCCTAAATAACTTAGTTGCTCCTCCTCCTTCCTAAGGCAAAAGATGGTGGTTTAAAAAAAAACCCAAACCAACAACAAACTACTGACAAAACAAAGCAGAAGTACTTTCTTTCCCCCTCTATCACCTCTTCCTACACCAGCCAAACTTATTTGGGATTGCTATTTGAATATGTTTGTGACAGATACATCAAGTAAACAGAGACAGAAAGGCTCCGAGAAGGAAAGAAGAGAAGGAGTTAGAGGAGACAGACAACACACATGAAAGCTTCAACGAATTAAAAATACACAGGTAGACAGAAAATGGTTTACTCGGCTCAATGGTACAGGCACCCCCAAATATTGCTTCTACTCTTCCCACTTAAAAGGCACAGGATTTGCAGGGGAAAACCCAAACCAACCCATACACAACCCCAACCCCACCACCCTTCAGGGATCAAAATGCTTTGAACGAATGAGTTTGGTATTTTGGAAATGAACAACAGGGAGAAGGGAGAGGGAAAAACCAGCAAAAACGGACTTACCCATCTTTTGTCTGATCCACCACCCCTGCAAGGAGCTGTACAGTGCTTGCATTAGGCAAACCATCTCCAATGATCTTCAGGTACCGTGTGACGAAGTCATTAGGAGACATGAAGAACTCACCATTCTTCTCCACGCTTGCATACTGTGAAATGAACACAACATTTAGTGCCTCAGATACATCCTTCCCCAGGCACTTCTTACCACCACTCACAGCTCCTAAATCAGGAGCAGGCTTATGTCAGAGCAGATGAGAGTTCTGCTCTGAAGAACCTAGAGCCCACACTCTCAACAGGAGAAAGTGAGGAGTACTGCAGCAGCTGCAGGCTTGGCTTCCCAGCACACAAGAGGGGCAGAGAGATGATTTTTCTGTTTGCCATGTTCTCCATGGTAGTCTAGAAATGCTCCAGCACACTTTTTGTGAAGCAGAACAGCAAGTGGTGCACCTGTAAGCATGCATGTGGCATCTCAGGCCCACTGAAACTCTGACAGCATTGGCATATCCCAGCACATCTTATTTCTGTGCCATTGTGCAGCCATTATGCTCTTGGATGAGGCAGGTTTACACCCATCAAATGGCACCACGAGGCTAGTGGAGTAAAGATCCCACAAGAGTGTGTCCTCCCAAGGGTGCTGTTTTGCCCTCATTTTCTGTAGCAGGGTAAACTGAAATCAACCCAGAAAGAAAAATCCACTCTGGATTGTAAGGAAAGAAAAAAAGGATAAGGGCAAGAATGAGGAGGAAAAGAAATCTCAGGCAACAGTTTGCAGAACCACATTAGCTTGAAGAGAAAGAAACCTGTCTTGGGATAACAAATGTGCACTGACAAGAGCAAAGCAACTGATAATTTCTGGGTTTATTTGTGTTTTTATTTCAGGCAAGGTGGGATGACAAACCACGCTGCAGCTCCCCACAGAGCATTATTCACCCTGAAACCATGAATCATAGTCAGGGTTGGAAGGGAACACAAGGATCAGCCA
>VWZI01000283.1:61926-75070 GCA_013396835.1 Psilopogon haemacephalus | reverse complement strand
AAAAAAAAAAAAAAAAAAAAAAAAAAAAAAGATGCTCCACACCTCAGCAGCTCAGAGAACTGGGGAGGGTGTGGGAGTGGGCATGAATCCCTCTACGTGTGTGTACAGATCTGATTCTACAACCTCAAAAAGAACAAAAGACAACGGCACAATGGAAACAGCATCACACATACAAAGCAAACTTTGTTAAAGGCTTAAAAGTGATGAGACTCAAAGGGAAAAAAAAAAAAATCTCACATCCTGCAGCTCAGAACATGTCCTCGGGGCTGATAAAAATAACAGCAGCATTCTAACAGGTACTTCTTCAGCAAATAATAACACTGTGCTGCTTGAAGCAAGGGGGGAAAAAAAGGGTAAGGCTGTTTTTCTTTTTTGGCTCTGCAGCACTCAGCAGAGTGTTGGGTGACTGGGAGGGTACTCATGCTCTGGGAAAGCTGAAGGAGCCATAGGAATCTCTCCAGCTATGGAAAACTTGGGATTTTCAAACAACATTCCTCTGTCTCCATGTTGTGTCAAAATACCTAAGTGGCACGGTAAAATATCACAGGGAAACTAAGAGGTGATGCTTGCATGAGGGATGTGCTTTTTATGACCTCCCATCCTGTAATTTCATCTGAAGAGATGGAAAGTTTGGAAGTTTTCAGAGCTGCAGATCCTCAGGAAGGTTTGCTCAGCTGGCACCTCGGGTCTTGAGGTGTTTGTTGTGTGTTGAGGCAGCAGCAGAAGGTGCCGGCGCTCTGCATCTCCATGGAATGACAACTCTGGTGCTGGTGCTGGATGCAGCACTTTAGAGCCAAAGGAAAACTGGGGAGTTTCTTTCTTGCTTTCAGCATAGAGATACAGAAGAGGAAATGGTTGAACGAATTTTAATTAGAAAAATTTGATTATAGGCTGTGAAAAAGCAAACACTGCTGATGTCTACTTCTCTCATAGGTTTGCCGAGATGTACTAAAGCAAAGACATAAACATAGATAAGACAGAGTCTCTCTGGTCTGAGCTCTGCCTGTTGGTCTTTCCCTTTCCTTGCCTTCCAGCTGGATCTGTGTAACCCAACTAATCAATTCCTGCTTCTAACCTCCCCTGGCCAATCTTCTCTGTTTACCTGGCACGTAAGGCAGATTCTGGGATAAGATTAGGAAGTGGGGGAAGGTGGAAAGGTGGTTGGGAACCCCTCTTGAGGACTGATATCTTGGAGGTGTGTTGTGTTTCTGTATTACCTTTCACTGTATCTAGCTGTAAATATTTGTAATCTGTTGTAAGTCTCTGCTTGTATACTGTGCTAAGCTGTGACTATAAAGTTTCAGTCCTTAACTTCCATCCGACTAAGCCTACTCTGGGTGAATTCAAACGTGTGGGGGGACAGGGAACTCCTGAACCATCACAAGAAGCAAGGCAGAGCTGAGATATTTGGAACTGCAGCAAGACTGTGTGGGAAGAAGATGGAAGGTGATTTGCCTAGACAGGAGGAAAAGCAAATGGCCTCAGGTTGCAGCAGAGGAGGTTAGCTTGGGTACTAGAAGAAATTTCTTGACTGAAAGGATTCTCAAAACCTGGCACAGGCTTCCCAGGGAGGTGGCTGAATCCCCATCCCTGGAGGTGCTTAAGAGGCAAAGATGTGGTGCTGAGGGCCATGGTTTAGCCCCAGCCTGGGCGGAGTTAGAGACTGGTTGGACTGGTTACTCTTAAAGGTGTTTTCTAAACAAAACAATTCTATGCCAGAGGAGGAATTTACAATCACACTTTCCTTTGCCTGCAAGCAATGGCACCAGCAGGGCTTCAATTCTCATCCTTTGCCTTCCTGGTTCAATTATTACAAAATAAAGGCAATTTGCTGTTTTGCTTTACAATTCTTCTCTTTAATATTAGCAATCCACAGGTGCTTGCTGCTTAAACATTAGCAGATCACAGAGTGGCTGTGGGCATGTGACCTTCCTTCTCCCTACTAACCTGAACCAGTCCAAGCTGGCAAAGAGGCTGCTAGGAAAAAATCTGCAGTTGAATTAGCATGAAATACTCCAGTGAAGACCTCAGTTGCTCCTTTACATTAATCGATTTAAGATCTGTCTGCTGCTGACTTGCTGCAACTCAGTCAAGACTGTCAAAGAGTTTGCAGTAATTCTGCTCTTAAGACACCTGACAACAATAATAATTTTTTTTTTTTTAAAATCTCATCTCCTTAAGAAACTGCAGAAACACTTCCAGCATTTTAATACATTTTAATTAGGATCCATTCTGATTTTAGCTGGAGTGCTTTTGGCTTCTCATCTGCAAGCCTATTTTCTCACACAGATTTGCATAAAGCAATAACTGTTTCATTAAAACATTACATTTACTTCTGCTGCACTGCCCTCGGAATATTTCTGTGAGCTCATTGGGTTGCAGGGAAAATGATGATGGTGTCAAATTGAAATTTTTATTTCCAGAGAGGAATTCAAATCAGAAATTTAATCCTAAAATTACTTCCAGGTGGGCACTTTCAAGCAGAGGGGAAAAGAGAATTGGGTTTGGGGTTTTTTTGGGGGGGTTTTTTGTTGTTTTTTCTAGAAATGGATTTCCATTTTCTTTATGGGACACTGAAGTTAAACTAAAATCTAGAAACACCACTTGAACTAAACACAGAGCAGGGTTTCATAGAGCAGAGAAACTCTGACACTCAGAATCACAGAATGAGTCAGGGCTGGAAGGGACCACAAGGATCAGCCAGCTCCAACCCACCTACCATGGGCAGGGACCCCCTACCCTAGATCAGGCTCCCCACAGCCTCTGCCAGCCTGGCCTTGAACAGGCCAAGTGGTGAGAGGCTGGAATGGGTTGCCCAGAGAGGTGGTTGAGGCCACATCCCTGGAGGTGTTTGCAGCCAGGCTGGCAGAGGCTGTGGGCAGCCTGCTCTAGGGTAGGGTGTCCCTGGGCATGGCAGTGGGGTTGGAACTGGCTGATCCTTGTGGTCCCTTCCAACCCTGACTGATTCTATGAAAGATGCAGAGCCAAGGAACCGATTTGGGTGTGTGAACAGAGCAAGAGCAACTGCAGGGAAAGTTTGTTGTTGCCATGTTTTTTTTTTCTCCCTTTTGAACAGCATCAACATGGGACTAATTCATGATCTTTACAAAGTAGTTTCCAGTTAGACTGACACATAATGGCAAGCAGCGTTAGACAGGTGAAGTGACAGGAAGGAGGAAGGCTGCCTTGATGTCAGTGACAAAAACTATTTTAATGGAAATGTGAAATTATTCAAAAATTTCTTCCCCTGAACACGTGCAGATTTCTCGAGTCAGATTCAGGCTGCACAATGGGCTGAAAGCAGGAATCAGCCAGACACAGTATTTTTACAGACCCTGTTTTTTTCTAATGGCTTTTCATACTCCGTGCCTCACTTAAAGGTTTCTTCTGCCAAAGATCTGTTAAATCAGTGATGTTCCATCAAACAGTAGTTGTCAAACACGATAAAGACCTACAATAATAAAATACGTGACCAAGAGGTTTTAGTAGCCAAGGATCCAGGGAGAAGTGGAAATGAGATGGGTTTGCAAGGCACGGAGAGAGGACAATAACAAACAGCCTGCTGCTTGGCCACTAATACTAATTGTCAGACCTCTTTCCCTTTGCCCTGAAATCAGACCTGTGGATCAGGTCATGGACGGATGGATGAGACAGGAAAAGCACATACCAAAGGTGAGAGGATAATCCCTCACCACTACTGCACCTCTCACTGAACACTTTGGCTTGGAAAAGATCTCCCAGATCAAGTCCAACATTCAAGCTAAGACCACTGTAGTCACTAAATCATGTCCCAAAGTGTCACGTCCAGACACTTCTTGAGCATCTTAAGAAAATTGACTCCACCATCAGCCTGTTCCAATGCCTGGCCACACTTTTTGGAAGGCAGTTCTTCCTAATCACAGAATCATAGAATCAGTCAGGGTTGGAAGGGACCACAAGGATCAGCCAGTTCCAACCCCCCTGCCATGCCCAGGGACACTCTACCCTAGATCAGGCTGCCCACAGCCTCTGCCAGCCTGGCCAAAAACACCTCCAGGGATGTGGCCCCAAACACCTCTCTGGGCAACCCATTCCAGGCTCTCACCACTCTCAAGCTGAAGAACTTCCTCTTCATGTCCAGTCTGAATCTCCCCACCTCCAGCTTTGCTCCATTTCCTAGTCCTATCACTCCCTGATTATTTTTTTTTTTTGGCCAGCACACCACATCAGAAAGAAAAATAAGGACCAAACAGTGTTAGCTGCTGCTTTCTCCTCATCTCCTGGCAAAGGCAGCACTAAAAAAAGACTCCAATCTGCCAAGGAACCTTCTCTGAACCTTCCATTTCCTGCTGAGTTTAAACTTAGCCTCTTGGATAGAAACAAAGCTCGGTTGAAGGAAATGAGCCCTTTAAATATCTTCAGCGAATAAAGATCAAATAGCATTTACCTACCTGAAGTATGCAAAAAGAAAAACACAAAATTGGGCATGAAGCAGACAGGGGAAAAAAATTTAAATCTGTGGACAATGGAATTTTACACAACTATTTAAATTCCAGTAAGCAAATTTCAGTTGTGAAGGAAGCACCACCAAGGAGACAGTGTCACAAATGGCAAGAAAGGAAGTTAACAAATGGAGTTCAAACACCTCCAATCACTGTTCTCATCCTTTGCCTAAAGCTTTCAGTTTTAAGAAGAAATGTGTTCAACTCCATCCCAAATATTCAGGCTTTGATCTCTGCTGTTTCCCTCCCCTCTGCAGTTCCACAACATCTCAGAAAGGTTATGGCTGAAATTTGCTCAGGAGCTGTTTAGCTCAACAGCCCATGGTTTCAAACTCCACAGCACTAATTACATAAAGCTATCTGAAGGAGGAGCAGAAGAAAAAAAAAAATGCTTCTACCTATTTGTAAGGTTAGGTAATAACTGTGGTCCCCCCTACACCACCTTCTCCCACATCCTACCTTTGGAATTAAGGTTGCTCTTTGCAATTCTTCAATTGCCCTAATCAAGGGCATAGAAACTATCCTTGTAAAAAAGCACCTGAATTACTCATCTGATAGGTCCCCATAATTGCAAAAATAGCCTTTAAAAGCCTTGAAATTTTTATACTGATGAGGTTTTTACATTAAAAAAAAAAAAAAAAAGAAACTAGACTTTAAAGAGGGTGAGAGTCTATTACCTGCCCATGGGATTGATTTATAGGGTGACCTGAAGACTACATGCTAATACATACCTTTAAAGTCCAACTCTTCCATTCTGAATGGAAGACATCATCAAGCCCCAGCTCTGTAATTTGTGGCTAATCTCAATATAAACCTAACGATAGCTCTACAGATAACTACGACTCCAAGATGATCATTGCTGGCTTAGCGAAACTCAGACCTTAGCAAGGGAATTGAATTTTCTCTTCTGGCAGCATTTAGAAAATAAGCTATGCTGGTCAAAAAGCTTTCCAAAGGTCACTTTCTGAAGGACTCTTCTTCACTTCGCAACATATCATTAACCATTTGCTCCCTGATCAGGCTGGTGTGGTCTCAGACATGCCTGTCCCACACACCTACAGGAAAGCTGGAGGCAGACTGTGCCAGTGTCTCACCACTCTCACTGCAAACAAACACCCGTTTGTGTATTTGCAAACTCCACTCTGCTGAGCCCCTGGGCGGGGGTCAGATCACAGAGCAAGATCCACTCCCTCAGTCACAGCATGCTGCAAAACCCAATCCATCCACAGGCAGAAGGGCACATGCCAGTTCAGATTTTTTTGGATTCCAGAAGTTGACCAAGGTGCACAGACATTCAGAAGTGCTGCAGCCCTTCCTGAGCACGTACAGAGGCTTCAAACTCACCGACCAGGTGTCCTCACTCCAGCCCAGCATCCATGCAGGTACCAGCTCTATCGTGCACTGGCAGAACTGGAGTGAGCATTGAGCAGAGCAACCCTCCAGAACGGTGGCAGGTGGAGGCTATCATTCATGCAGAATGCAGAAACACTTTCTGACAACACACAATCCAAATCTCCCCCTCTCCCACCTGGGACCCTTAATTGCTAGCAACTGGCCCACTGTCTCTCCCTACTCCAGGTGTTGCTAATTGCAGAGCATGCCTGCTCAAGGCAGAGGTGCGAGCCTCGTTGCTTGAAGATCACCATGGGACACTTCTGTCTTTGCATTGTGCACTGGCTGATCCCCCATGCTCCCTAGTCAGCATGCTGGGATACCTGTTTCTGGACACCTCAGGTTACCTAATTCCACTTCCAAAGTCAAGTGGATAAAATTTAGGCATTGAGGTGTTGATCTAAAAAATATCAGAAAGTCTTCTTAGCCTTCCAAGGTTCCCTTCCAACCCAGACTGACTCTACGATTCTAAATCCGGGCTCTGGTTTCCACACAGCCAAGAGCAAGGCAGGAAGTATGGCACATCCTCAAGGAGACCCTTACTGGTCAGCATAGAATCAGCTCCCAGAATCACAGAATCAGTCAGGGTTGGAAGGGACCACAAGGATCAGCCAGTTCCAACCCCCCTGCCATGCCCTGGGACACCCTACCCTAGATCAGGCTGTCCACAGCCTTATCCAGCCTTGCCTGACGCCAGGGATGTGGCCCCAACCACCTCCCTGGGCAACCCTTTCCAGGGTCTCACCATTCTCATGGTGAATAATTTCCTCCTTACATCCAGTCTGAATCTCCCCACCTCCAGCTTTGCTCCATTCCCCCTAGTCCTGTCACTCCCTGATAGCCTCAAAATTCCCTTCCCAGCATTTTTGTAGGCCCCTTCAGATACTGTAAGGCAGCCACAAGCTGCTGCAGGCTTGCAAGGCAACAGGAGCACATGAATCCAACAGCTGAGGTTAGGGACCTCAGCAAGAGGAACCTGATGTGTTCTGAGATCAGCTCTGTTCCTTTCCTACATGCAGTCTGGTGTACATGTGCTCACTTCTCAACTCTCCCTCTCAAATGTTTCTCTTGTTGGTTTTTGGGGTTTTTTTCCCTCTTCAGAGAAAAATAAAAACGTCAACAACCCACTCCTGAGCAATTTTATGCTTTAACACACTGAGCTTTGTGCAGGCCAAGTAACTTTCTTCTTTTTTTTTTCCTTTTTTTTTTTTTTTTTTGGGAAAAGGTATAATTGTCATNTTTTCCTTTTTTTTTTTTTGGGTAAAGGATATAATTGCAATTGCACGTTTCTGAGGTATTGTAAATAGCATGAAATTATTTTAAAATGTTATGAAAAACGCATTTGCACTCTTCCTTTTAAGTGTTTTAACAAAGCTACCCTTCAAATTGCTTTATTCCAAAGCAATCCAAGGTAGAATAAGAATATTTTTATAGGGAACTTTTTTTTTTTCTCTCCCTGCAAGTGACAGCTACAAGATACTTCCCAGAAAACATGCAGCCTGCTAGCCCCCACCCCCAGTTATCTAGCACCATAACACACATCAGCTGCTCTGTTTCTCGAGGCTGCAGCTGATGCCAAACAGTATTAATTAGCACTCACAGCAGTACCCAGAGGCCTCAGAGAAGTTTAGGTTTGGTGCCATACCAAAGCCAAGCAGCAGCAGTTCCCCAGATCAAAAGCCAAAGTGAAGCTAAACTGAAGCAGCACATCCATGCCATCTTCCAGAATATACAGTATCACCTACCTCCTTCTCATACTCCTTGGACAAGAGAAATAAATAAAATAGATATTGGCCTAAACAAGCTGGTCAGGAGACACATGGTCAGCATTCAGGGCTGTAAACTCCTCTACGTTACAGGAGCACCTTTAACAGAAGCACACTTGGAAGAGCTTCTCTAACCTCCTGGGACACAAAGCTGCATGGAAAGATTGATTCAGTTCCTGATGTGCTAAGATCCAGACAGCTTTATATCCTTTTCATTGGGCATCCCAGCAGACCAGGCACAGGTAAGGATGGAACTGCTGGGTCCAGGAGCACTCTCCTAGAGCTATACAGGTGAGATGACTCTGCAGTTCCTCTTACAGGGACACCATAATGGAAAAGAGCAAGTTTCAAAAGCTTGTTAAAACCACTGGCAGTTGCAACATGTGAGCCCTTCAGTACCTCCCTAACATATTAAAGAACATAAATCAACCTCCTTCACCACCTCACCTCACCCTACCTTCCTCTGATAAAGAAAAGGGTGGAGGTGATATGGAACAGTAATACAAAGCCATGGGCAAACCCAATTGAGACCAACCACCCCCCAGGTAATAAAGCTTCTTTGGGGGGTAACTTGGTATTCAGTGCACAAGAAGAGAGCTCCATGGACTTTTTCACAAGAGAGTCACTCCATGAGTGCCTTCCCCGGGATGACTCTTGCCAGTGGCCACCAAAACTCAGCTGTGCACCTTGTGGCATTAGGACTCGAGCAGTTCCCCTAAGGGTAAATGCCAGAAGCAAAGGATCATGCAGTAAAACAAACTAAATATATAGACAATGACTGGGAAGTGGGGCGGGGTTAAATGATTTGCTTTCTCCTATTTCACTCCCAGTGATCACACATGCTAGCTAATTTGTACTCAGAATAAGGTTTGAAGTTAGCAGCACTCCTACCAATTCTGTGTCCTTTCGTTAAGCAAATTCTGCTCTCTTAAGAAGTCAAGATGCAGTAGTAAGTTGAAAGCAGCAAAAAATATAGGTTATTTCTGATGGGGAAAGGGGAAATTAAAAAAAAAGTCTCATGACACATGAGGTGTTAAAGAATTTACACACTGCTGTGCAGTTCCAAAATGCAACTGCACATCAGAGAGCACTACTGGACCTGTGCAGACTAGCAACAGGACTTTCTGTGATGCTATCACCATGGTGCTATTAAGTGTTTTGACACCATTGAGTCTACAGTACACAAACACAGGGATGCTTCAGGGAAGCAGAAATTGCTCTCTGTTTTCTCACCAACCACTTTACCCTCACAGTTTTGACCTCACTGACTGGCTGGAGCCTGTCCTTAAGGGACTGCACTCCTTTCACAGCCAGCACAGCCCACCATGATGCTAAGATCCCTCACCTGTTCCTTTCTAAGGAATGCAATGCAATGTGAATCTCCTCCTGTTTTGCTGGAGGAAGAATGGCATCACTAAGGGCAAGAAGAGCAAATGCAGTCTGTTCCCAGGCACCCTACTGCTAGCAAAGGGGAGAGGAGCCACAGGAGAAGTAGCTGAACCAAGAGGCATGATGGAGCTGTATGATGGGGCACATGCTTGGGTGTACATGACAGCAAAATAATCAGCGTGGCATGGCTGCACCAGCATCAAACAATTTTGGCATTGTTTGGAGTCACTCTCCTGTAGAATGTTGCAGCCACGGTGTTTGTGTTTTAACCACTGCTTCTCCAGATCCAGTGCAGGCATTAGCTCGTTCCTGCACATAAAAAGGCCCAAAAAGCCAGGGCCAGCAGCATCAATCCTTCACAGAACTCCAATTCATCCAGTCAAGGTGATGCATCTTGCAGGACTGGGGCATTCAGTGGGCAACGTCTGACTGTATTAGGAGCCTGGGATGGGGCCTAACTAGTTTTAATATGAGGTGGTTTAGGATTTTAAAGGTAAATGTGGCACCTAATGGAAGGAACATCTAACTCCAGTGATAGAGCTTCCACAGCAGACAGTTCCACAAAAGCTCAAGCAAAAAGAGGATTAAAAAAAAAAATGTTAAATATATGAAAACTGCATAACAGATTTTATTTACTTTGCAACAGAAACAACCCAAACATCGTCGTGGGAGTAAAGTCAGCAATAAATCTCTTTGTGCTACTTCATTGATAGATTTCTGAGAGTCAGGTACTTGTTCTGCTAAAGACTTTCACATGCACTTCAAATTAAGCATGCAAATAGGCCCACCCAGTCCCGCTGAAAGGTTCATGCCTTCACCTGAAGACGATTCATTTGACAACTGCCTTTTTTTAGCATGGGGCAGTGGTGCTTGCTTAGTCTGGGTAACAGAGGCAACCAATATGTGCCCAATGGATAAAAGTTCACACATGCATTAAAAACACAATTACATTAAAAAGATGTCCCAGCGTGTTAAAAAAAAAAACCAAAAAACTATTATATTAATGAACTATTATATTCTATCAATGCAGTTCCAAAACAAGTATGACATTTATTCACATGCTGTCCATCACAGAGATGACGTTTAATGGTGTACAAGTACACACACATACATATATATACCTGTGCATATATATATGTGTGTATATATATATATGACCTATAGCAGCTCCCATTAGAAATATCTGTTCAACTTAAGGTCAGAAACGGATGAAGTAGCATAGCACAGTGGCAAAGGCAAAAACATCTTGGGAAAGAGGTCTCCTTGACAAGCACCTCAGAACTTCCCACTGGAAACGAGTTCATCTTTTACCAAGCAGCAGGACTTTAAAAAGACAGCAAGTGACACTTTGCACATGCATGAGACAAGAGCTGTGCCCAGCAAGGTGGGAGCAGTAGGTGCACCAAGGGTAGCTTACACTCCATACACAGTTAACTGTGCTGGAAAACACACACTAGGATGAATGACAAAGGGCATTAACTAGACTGTGCAACTTCTCTTTACAAGTGCCTGCCTAAAGGGCATGAAAAACATTGTGACTGCGTTGTTAAACACTCAAAATGAAGAAATAAAGCATGACACACAATATAAACCATCATTATTGCTCTGTACGTGGATTACCATACAGACTTCAGACTTAGCCTGGTTTCTTGAGCAATTCCAAACAAGAAGCCAGTGCCTTTGATGGCAATTTAGTTACCAATGGGGTAAAAGATATCTTCTCAGACATCTCACCCGCAGTGTTTACTGGCAATTTGTGCAAACACAACCTGAAGTGTCATTTCCATAACCCTTTCAGGTAACATTTGCAAAGACTAAGGCACTGACGTGCAATATACACTGTTTAAAATGTATGTTACCCAGTGTCTTACACAAGGAGGAAGGAAATTAAATGGACATTAAAAGTTCCAGGTAAAAAAAGCTTTGCCCATTCCTTCACACTTGAGTGCTTAACCATGCAGCCTGAAGGGTATCCCGTTTGGGTTTTCTCTCTTTTGACAGACTGAAGTCCTAGAGTCTGCTCAGAAGGTCAACATTGGCTATCTTGCAGGCAAAGAACGCTTACATTCAACGCCAAAAACTCACAGATCTCGAAAAACAAGGGCATCATTAAAAAAATTAAAGGAAGCAGTCATGCAGGACACTGGCAAGGGAAAGGGACCGAAGGGGTTTTAGAAAAGTCATTCCACTCACCAGTCCATTGTTTGGCTGAGGTGAAAAAGGCAAACATTACTGAGGTGCATCAGTGAGGCAGTTAGAACACAAATCAAGGCCCAGGCCTGCAAGCACATGTGAGTAACTTCAGGCCCGGCAGCTCTTCAGGTGGCAAAGTTATTCAGATGTGTGCTTGGCAGAACCCCAGCTCAGACCACTCAAAGCACAAAACACTGCTTACAGTTCTGCTTGTTATGACTTCAGTCCCAACCGAAATTCACCTGTGCTCTACATCAGCTATTTCACCTCCAGAAGATAAATCCCCTTGAAGCCTTGCGAAGTAACTTAATCATTAATCCATCCAGTCCAAGCTAAGCCTGTCCATACACATTCAAGCCTGCAACCAGGAGCCTTCCTCGGCGGCTATGTGAGGGCTGCAAACCCTGCAGTAAAAAAATGCTGTATCTCTGTCTTGCAATGCACCAAGGATGCTGATGACACCAGTGACAAAGCCACCGCTTTCATCAGCTCTCTCTGCCAAGCCTGACATAATCAGGAATTTACAACATTCAATCCAATTTCTCCTCCTCAAGTATTGAATCGTTCCTGTACAGATTTTTGGTGATCTGAACTGTGTAATAAACCATGCTAAGAGGATGCTCTGCAAACATACTGCAAGGAAAATGACGTTGACCTGGTTAGACAAAAGCTAACTACACATATATTTTTAAACTAAGTAGATGTGATTGGTGTGGATTCAAACAGATTTCAGGCTAAACACTGCTGCTTGGAGAGGAAAAGCTAAATAAACACCTCATAATTTTAGCGAGTGGAAGACTTCATAGCCTTCTAACACCAAGATTTTGGCCAGATGCAACTGGTAGGCTGCATGCATGGGACCAGTAGGCCACCAGAAAACACCGAGATGGGACGGCTAAAATATATATAAATAGCAAACCCGAGGCTTGAGGATGAATGCTTCAGATTACCCTAGCAAAGAGGAATCCCATATTGCCCCCTAAAGCAGCACACCCTTCAAATAAGCTGTTAGTAAGGTGTGGGTTGGCTGGAGGAGCTCTGCCGTGGGCTCATCGAACTGAGGGAGCAGAAAGCTCCGGCCAGGCTTGAGCGCATGTGAGGCTTTGCCTTGTGGGGGGGAAGCTTTTTCCTTCGGATGTTTTCTCAATGGAAATGTCATCGTGTTGACGTCAATAAAGCACGATGTGGCCCAATTTACTGTGTTTAAAGCCTCAATATTGAGAAAATAATAATTAAAAAAAGAGGCAAGCTAATGAAAGTGTAGCAGTGAGTTCAGAAACGCCAACACTGCACACAATTTTACCTACTATTAGAAGTGGGAAAAAAAGTGCTTTTTAGGTGGCCTTAATCCAGCTAACTGCTAGTCACTGGGGCTCTTTTTTATTTATTTTCTTGAGGTGGAAGCGTGTTCTTAAACAAAATACACTTCAGCTAACTCATCTGTCTGAAATGGAGGGAAAGCCTAAACTAACAGGTAGCAAGGCGGCTGCAGAGCGCTGTGAAACCGGTTGGAATTTACAATCAAATGCGAAAACAGAAGATTAGGAGCAGGTATATGGAGAAAACAGGAGGGGAAAGCAAGAAGGGGCTATGGTGCCAAGGCCTGCGAGCAGTGCAGGGCAGCATCGGCCTCTGCTTTGGCCACGGCAAGCCCCACTAGGTCCTGACCTGGCAGCCGCCGTCCAAGGGCCCCACCGCATCGCGCCGGCCAAACCCGAGCGCACAAACGGAGCGCAGGTAGGCAAGTTCGCGTCCCTGTGTGCAGCCTGTGCGCCGCAAGCTGCTCGATGAGCCACAGCTGGGCCTAGCCGCGCTCAGCCGAGCCGCAGCCGGGCCGGGCCGCGCCGATGGTGCCCGGGCGGGGCGATGCGTGGGCGGCGAAGGCCGCAGCGAGCGGCACCGGCGCCGGTCCGGCGGGACCAG
>VWZI01000283.1:33235-54571 GCA_013396835.1 Psilopogon haemacephalus | reverse complement strand
TTGGGGGGGGGGGGGGGGGAAGAAAAAAGAAGAAGAAAAAATCCTCACAGCCAAAAGAACATAATCATCCTTCATGTATAACAGATTTGTTTATTCTCTGCAGATTCGTTTCAGTTGATTAATTATCAGTATCTGCTGATGGTGGAGGTAACAAGCCAGCTCTGATGAGAGAATCATTTTGGAGACATGCTCAGAATATTTTATCACCCAGCCCAAGTTGTGTATGCTCAGAATATTTACCAGACTGTGTACTTAAAGAGTATCATCTCCCCGAAGCTAAGTGCTGAATGTAAATTGTCTCTCAGATGGGAGAGTGATCTGGTTTTGTTGTTTTCTTTTTTTTTTTTTCCCTTCTAATAAGGGGCACATCATAAAATAAAACACAATAACAGTTGTGTTTGCTTGTCAGGGGCTGAATTGTGCTGCTGGATTCAATCATTGTTATTCTGAAGCAGTAAAACATTTGCATAAGTGCAAATGCCAGCTCCTAACAATACCAGCAGAGAGGTTTCTGTTTACACCAAATGCAGCCACCAGAGAGGTGATTTTCCTCCTCTGCTCTGCTCTATTCTGCTCTGGTGAGGCCCCACCTGGAGCACTGTGTCCAGTTCTGGTGCCCCCAGCACAGAAGGGATATTGAGCTGATGGAGCAGGTCCAGAAAAGGCCAGGAAGATGATCAGAGGGATGGAGAACCTCCCCTATAGGGACAGACTGAGAGAGCTGGGGATGTTCAGCCTGGAGAAGACTTGGGGAGACCTTAGAGTGGCTTTCCAGTACCTGAAAGGGACCTACAAGAAGGCTGGGGAGGGACATTCTGTGATTCTGAGCCCCAGCTCTCTTAGCCTGTCCTCAGAGCAGAGCTGCTGCAGCCCTTTCAGCATCTTGGTGGCCTCCTCTGGACTGGCTGAAACACTTCCATGCCCTTCTTGGCTGCAGAGCTGCACACAGTACTCCAGATGGGGTGTGAGGAGAGCTGAGCAAAGAGGCAGAATCCCTTCCCTTGCCCTGCTCTGCCCTCCTCAAGCTTCAATCCACTCCCTCTCATCCTATCACTACAAGCCCTCACAAACAGTCATTCATTAATTAGTAGTACATCTTCTCACGGGACCTGCTATGAGCTAGGTTGTTGTGGAGATTTTAGCTGAAGAGATGTAGTTTAGCTTAAAATCCATTAAAGCCAGCTGGAGCTTTTCTACTAGTTTCAGTGCTTAGCTTTGACTGGAAGAATCCTCCCCCTTAGGGGGCTGCTGTCAGCCTGTGCCAGCTTTTGGTGTTTGTTTTTGTGAACAGGAGCTGGATAAAGAGAAAAGTTCAAAAGGTTTTTGATGGCTTACAAGACTGGGAGCACCCATAGCAAGTGTGTGTTTACCTAAGGAAGAGGAGAACTCCTCATTGTTTGAAGCACTTGTTCTTAATGTCATTACCCAGCAGAGCAGGTCCCAGGGTGGGGGTTTTGTGTCTATCTTGTCACAAGTCAGCTGTTAGCCACCTTCAACTGGGCCTGAAGGAAAAGAAGCAGCCTCAGAGATGTTAGATTCCCCCCCAAGACTGTGTCAAAAGCAGCAGCCCGATGAAGAATAAAGGCTTCTTAGTGCTGCTGTCCAAGAACAGGTTTATCTTTTAGCAGATTCCAATGAATCCAAAGAGAAAACAGCACAGGGAAAAACATCATCCCAGCTGCTGAGCTCTTCAGAGTCCAGAAGGACCCAGAGGAAAGCAGACTTTGTGGGCTGCTGTGCTCACATAGCTGCGTGCCTGCTGCTCTCTCTTTTCCTCCTTTTGTTTGTTGGTTTTACTTCTGGTTGGAGCCAGCCTTGGACAGGTGGGACGAAGCCATCTGGATCTAGGGTTTCATGCCTCAGAAGCAGGCAGGGTATTTTCAGATGGGTTGGATGAGGGGTGGTGACTCACTGAAAATCTGTGCTGCAGCTTTCACCTTGGGTTGTCTCACTGGGAGCTGTCCCAAGCCAGATGTCCACACTCTGCATATCAAAAGGAGATTTCGGGGGCTTTGATTCCTGAAAGTTGAGCTGCAACAGATGTTTGGGGGAGTTTGGGCCACTAGTTCTGGGGCTAACAAGGTTTAAAGGAGAAACACAGAGAATCTCTTGCTATGCTCCCTGAAATCAATAGGAAAATTCCCACCTGGGAGCATGATTTATCCTCAATTAGATTTTGTGGGTGGAGAGTGATGGGTGAGGCAGAAAAGAAGCAGCTCTTTTCTCCTTCTCCACTGCTGCTGCAGGAACAGGGCTCATCAGATGTGAGTCAGCAAAGTGTCCTTTTCCAGGGAGAGAGAGGAAAACAGGCAAAAGGGGGGGGAAATGTTCATCTCTGCCATGGTGGAGAGAAGCACTTTCTGGTGTGAATAGAGAGTGACTTAAAGTGCACATCATTTAAATGCTCATCACCTGGTGGGGGAATCCATTAACTTAGCCTTCCGCAGGAGCACTGGGGAAGCAGTCATGAAGTGCACTCAGACCCCTCTGTACTTTGCTTCTGGTATTTCCCTGTCAGTGCAGAGCCTGGACAATGGCCACGGGGCTCATAACCAGAGCCAGCCAGACCAGCTGAGAGGATCTGTGTCACTTTTGCTGCTGGGAAGGCATTTGGAAGCAGAGCCCTTCTTGACTTCAGATGCCAAGCTGACAGGCGGGACTGGAGAGCTGCAGGGTGGTTGCTGCTCCATAAGCAGCCAGGATTTTCCTTGGCAGTGGAGCCACTCACTTTCAGTTTGCCTCTTTGAGGATGGACTTGATGAGATCCACAGAGAAGCTGAACCTGAAGAACATTGGGAACTGCAGAACAGTGTCATTGTCTACTTAGTAGTAGGGGGAAAGGTGGTCTTGAAAACGCTCCTTCAGGAGCCTCCTAGAGCTGTAATGTTGCTCAGAAGCTCATCTAGAGTAGCACTGAGCAGCTGGAATTCTTATAGTGAATTCTTATATAGGCTTGTTGGGTTCCTTCCAACCCCTAACATCCTGTGAGCATAACTGAGGTCACCCCTCAGGCTCCTCTGCCCTAAGCTCCAACTCCCTCAGCCTGTCCTCACGTGGAGATGTTCCACTGCCTGCAGCATCTTTGTGGCTCTGCTCTGGACTCAAGCAGTTCCCTGAGGCCCTTCTTGAACCGAGGGGCCCAGAACTGGACACCATATTTCAAGGAGGAACTTTAAATACTTTGGTCAAGTGTAACAACAGCTGAGCTTTCAGTTTCCCTTCAGGCAGATCTTCTGCATTCTTGTGGCCAAATTGGAAGATACTCACTGCAGTGCCACCACATTTACAAGGTTTGTGTAAATCATTAACACGAACCATTTATTCTGACCACAGCTGCCTGGTCTGAAGCTGATACTTGGAATCTGTTAATCATTACTCAGCAGCTACTTGCCGCATGGCAGAAGGTGATTCCAAGCCCTCCTGCCAGCTTTTCAGAGGTCAGTGCCTCTGGCCCTCTTTGCTTAACTAATCTGCAGGGTCTGAAATGCCTGCTCAGGGCTTTTGTGTAGCCTATCAGAGGTATCCTAACTCCTGTGGGCCAGGTCCATGAAAGGATGGTGAAATCACAGAATTAACCGGGTTGGATCATCGAGTCCGACTCCTGTCACCTAACCCTTCTCATTAACTAACCCATGGCACTCAGTGCCTCATGCAGCCTCCTCTTAAACACCTCCAGGGATGGGGACTCCACCACCTCCCCAGGCTGGAAATGTGGTCTCAAAGCTGTACCTTTTCTGAAGGGAGTCTGTAAGCACCAGAGCTGCACAGAAGCCTCCCTGCACAGCTCTGTAGTGCTGCTTAGGCCACATCTTGAGTACTGTGTCCAGTTCTGGGCCCCTCAATTTAAGAAAGATGTTGAAGTGCTGGAAGGAAATCCCTTCAGCCTATGGGGAAAAGGAGTGATGGTGATGGTGAGCTGGAGGAATGTGTTTTACATGCTGATCTCTCTGCTTCCTCTCTCTCTCCACTCAGGTTGTGTGAGACTGAAAGAAGAAAAGTATTGTGCAATGGTATCTGCTCCTTTCAGCCCATCCTGTCTCACATAAGGCCCTGAGACTTCTTTCAGCATCCTACTATAAACATCAAAGTCCAGCAGGGAGAAAACAGAAAGCAGGAGCAAACCTCGTGGCAGGTTATTGCTGCTAAGCTATGATGTTGCAGCTATCTAAGATAATAGATTGCAGCTAACTATGACAGAACTGGAATTAGAGCAGTAAACACTGATGGCATTTTTGGTACAGTTGTATTTATGGCTCTCTGACTGTGGATTTTGCTTCCTATCACCTTAATCTCAAAATCCTAATCAGGTGAAAGCAAAAGTTGAGATATTAGAGGGCAGAGAAGGGTCTCACACAACTGGAGTTGTGTCATGAGGAAAGGATTGTTCCATGGGGAAAAAAGAATATAAGCCTGGTGCCCTGTGTCCTATCAAAACTGCACACTGACTCTCAAGGAAATCAGAAGGCAGGAAATCTGGAGCTGCAAAAAGAGCTACCCCTTTCTACTGCATGTATAAACACTGCAAAATGCTCCTGCATTAAGGTACTCAATAAAAGTCCCAAAGGATTATTGCTTTCTTTCCCCCTCCCCTGTTATGAATACTAAGGATCCTACCCTGTTACATTTACTGGAATAAAACCATGTTGAGCCCACAATTGGTGTCTGAATTTTTGAGAAGGCTGCTGGAGCCAAGAGAAGATAACTTCTCTCCAGTGTCCAGTTCTTTCTCTCTCTCTCTCTCTCTCTCTCTCTCTTTTTAACTTAAAACTGTTTTGTGGGTAGTTCTTATTACAATTTGAAAGAATGGCTGCTTTGGAGTAATAAGAATTCTATATTGCCTGAGATAGGAAAACTCTATTGCTATGCATACAGCCTGAAATCTGAAATAAGAAGGTCTCTTTTCATATTGCTTCATTATTTTTCCCCCTTCTCTTTTGGATGCTTCCTTCATCAGATTGCTACCTCTTTAGATCTGGAGTTATAGAATCATAGAATGGTTTAGGTTGGAAGGGAGCTCAAAGCTTAGCCAGCTCCAAACCCCCTGTGCCATAGGCAGGGACATCTCCCACTAGAACAGGTCCCCTCAAGCCCTTATCCAGCCTGGCCTTGAACACCTCCAGGGAGAGAGCAGCCACAACCTCCCTGGGCAACCTATGCCAGTGTCTCACCACCCTCACTGAAAACAACTTCCTCCTAACATCCAGTCTAAATCTCCCCTCTGACAGTTTAATCCCATTCCTCCTTGTCCTGGCATTACAAGCCCTTGTCAATAGTCCCTCCCCAGCCTTCCTGTAGTCCATTTCAGATCCTGCAAGGCCACTCCAAGGTCTCCTGGCAGCCTTCTCTTCTGCAGGCTGCACAGCCCCAACTCTCTCAGCCTGTCCTCACAGCAGAGCTGCTGCAGCCCTCTGAGCATCTTGGTGGCCTCCTCTGCACTGGCTCCAGCATTTCCACGTCCCTCCTGTGTCGGAGGCTGCAGAACTGCACACAGTGCTCCAGGTTGTTGCAGGTGTTGTTTATCAGATGGCTCCTGCTTTAGATTTGGGATTCTTGGAGGTTCTGTTCATCAGATAGATCCCTCTTTAGATCTGAGGTTGGTGGAGGTGTTGTTCATCAGACGGTTCTCTCTTTAGATTTGGGCTTGATTACAAACATTTGCATCGCTTCAGCAGAGCTTTGAGCTTTATAAAAGTCATAGAATGCATTGAGTTGGAAGAGACCTTTAAAGGTCCTGTAGTCCACTCCCCTTGCAGTAAGCAGGGACATCCCAAACTAGATCACATAGCTCAGAGACCCATTGATAGCTCAGATCAAGTCAGAGACATCCCAAACTAGATCACATAGCTCAGAAGAACTCTATTGATAGCTCAGCTCAGATCAGGAACATCCCAAACTAGTTCACATAGCTCAGACTCCCATCAAGCCTGACCATGAATGTCTTCAAGGCTGGTGCCTCCATCACCTCGCTGGGCAACCTGTTCCAGTATTCCACTGCCCTCATAGTAAACAACTTCTTCCTAATGTTCTTGATGATCTCTTTGGTTGCATTGTCAGCAGAAGCCTGTGGGTTTTCTAGCATTTGGATAATCCAGTCTAGGTCTTCAGCTGTTCTCTGTTATCACTGATTCATTTAATATTTGAGGCAGTGACTCCAGCAGAGATCAGGCCTTCACTGGGTTGGCTCATTGCCCCCTTGGCCTCAAGCAGCCTCAGCTTTTGCTTTTCTCTATTACAGAATCACAGAATCAGAATCACTGAAGCTGGAAAAGGCCTCTGAGATGGAGTCCAGCCTGTAACCTAACACCACAGCATCAGCTAAAGCATGCCACCAAGTGCCACAGCCAATTGCCAAGGCACACTCGGTTTTCAAGGGTGCTGGGCTGTATGAAATGCCAGGCTGGCTTGGCAGCACACCCTAGCTGGCCTTTCACATAGAAGATCTTGAAGGCAGTGACAGGATGGTCTCCAGCACGGCCAGAAGAAGCCACATATGTAGCCCACTGAGGTCTGTGGAGGTCAGGCAGGCTCAGATCTCTATAAAAGAGTGTCAGAGCTTTTTGTAAACCTCAGAAGAAAGAATGAAGCTTTCCACAAAAGCCCAGAAGCCACCGTGACTGTGAGCTAACAAAAAGTTTATTATATAGCTGCCATTTGCATGGTTTTACTATTTTGGCTGTGAGGATGAAAATGCTGCAGTCCTTTCGTTGCTCCCTTTCCCCAGCCCTGCCTTGGTCACAGTGTGGTGAGCAGCAGCTCAGAGCTTTTGCTGTGCAAAGGGGTGAACCTTCACAGACCTACCACATGAAGTCCCAGTCCCTGCAATTAGACCCACAGGGAGAGCTTCCCATGCATCCAGGGACCCACTGCAGCCAAGAGAAACACCAAAGATCACTTTTGAAGGTCTTAAGCTGAGAAACTGAGAGAGATTTCTAGTGGGAGGTGTCCCTGCCTATGGCAGGGGGTTGGAACTGGATGATCTTTGAGGTCCCTTCCAACCTAAACCATTCTGTGATTCCATGATTTACTTTGATATTTCCCCTCTGTCAGAAAATGCAGACAGCATTTATAGTTCTCTTATTTAATTTTTTTTTTGGTGCCCACCATTCTAATTGTTAATATTCATTACCTAAAACCCCAGAAAACCTCCTAAAATGTGGCATAAAAATGTATTTTAATTCCTAATATAGGGGATTATAATTATGTGATTCTATGATTTTTTTTTTTTCCTTCTTCTTCTTCTTCCTTCCCTGATGTTTTCCAGAATGTGCTATAAAAATAAAACCTTACCACTGTCTCCTGGCATGTGGTAACGTGGTGCTGGCTTGCTTTATTTTTCTTCTCTGGCCAATTCAAAGTCACTGTTTTGAAAAAAAAAAAATCAAAATCTAAGTATTTTTTATTATTATTTCTCTTCCTCTGGATCACTTTGTCCAGGGTATGTGTCCAACATCAACAAAAGAAGAGATGTAGTAGCTCAGCCTGCCCCTTTGTTCCCTCTGTGCAAAGCAGCAGCATACATCTTGCTCCCAACTGCCTGCATGACTGAAAGGCATCAAGCAAAGCAGCAGGTTTGGAGGAGCTTTCTCAAGCACTGTTCAGACTAATTTATGTGGAACAGGGCTCTCATGGCAAGGGAAGAAGAGCTCCTGAAGAAAGCAGCATCTCTCCTGCAGAAATCTGGAAGCAGGGCTTAGCAGAAGCCTTTTTGATCAGTGTTGGCTTTTAGAAAAGAACAGAAAATGAAATCTTAACTGCTTGGGTTTGTAGATATCTTCCTGCTGGCAAGCTGTGGCAAAACACTGAAAGGGGTCTCAAACCTTGGAATAGGATCCCCAGGGGAGGTGGTTGAATCCCCTACCCCTGGAGGTGTTTCAAAGAGGCAGAGATGTGCTGCTGAGGGCCATGGTTTAGTACCAGACTTGGTAAAGACTTGCTTGGACTTGGTAATTTTAAAGTTTTTTTTTCCAACCCAGGTCTGGGCTGATGCAAAGCTCAAGATGAGGCTGCAGTGTGAGTGCAGCCCAGACAGCAACTGTGTGCTGGGCTGCAGCAAGAGCAGCTGTGGGCAGGAGGGCAAGGGAGGGGATTCTGCCCCTTTGCTCTGCTCTCCTCACACCCCACCTGCAGCACTGTCTGCAGCTCTGCAGCCCCCAGCACAAGCAGCACATGCAAGGGTTGGAGCCAGTGCAGAGGAGGCCACCAAAGATGCTGAGAGGGCTGCAGCAGCTCTGTTGTGAGGACAGGCTGAGAGAGTTGGGGCTGTGCAGCCTGCAGAAGAGAAGGCTGCCAGGAGACCTTGGAGTGGCCTTGCAGGATCTGAAAGGAATCTACAGGAGGGCTGTGAAGGGACTATTGACAAGGGCTTGTAATGCCAGGACAGGGAGGAATGGGATTAAACTGTCAGAGGGGATATTTAAACAGGATGCTAGGAGGAAGTTGTTTGCAGTGAGGGTGGTGAGACACTGGCATAGGTTGCCCAGGGAGGTTGTGGCTGCCCTCTCCCTGGAGGTGTTCAAGGCCAGGTTGGATAAGGCCTTGAGTGACCTGTTCTAGTGGGAGATGTCCCTGCCTATGGCACAGGGGGTTGGAACTGGCTGAGCTGTGAGCTCCCTTCCAACCTAAACCATTCTATGATTCTATAATTTTGAGCTAATGTGATTATTTTAGCACATTACATTTTTGAGAAGAGTAACAGGAATAAATCTCAAGCAGAAAAAGTCTTTGAGGCTGTGAAACAATTTCCAACGGAAAATGGTTCACAGAGATCCCTGGTTAGGAGTTATTTTAAACTAAGCAGGGAGGAAATAATGCATGAAATAATGAAAATACTTCCTCACCTAGTAAAACAACTGCTTGGAAAACAAATCAAAGCCACCTTTAAGTCTGTCAGATTGGAATGAAATAAGATCTCGTTTGTGCTGAAGGTCAATATCTCTTTACATCAGGAGGATATTTGCACCATTTGGGTTCCCATTCTTTGTGCAGACTCTGCAGATCAGCAGGGAGATGGTTTGCAAAATGCAGTAATTTCCAGTCTGTGACATCTCCCGTGGCCAGCACAGAACTTTGCACAGGTAACTGTCACATTAGCACAACAGATAGACTGCTCTGGAAGATGCCATCTCGAGGGAGGTGGTGGAGTCCCCATCCCTGGGGGTGTTGAAGCAAAGCCTGGATGGGGCACTGAGTGCCATTGGATAGGGCTGGAGGATAGGTTGGACTGGATGAGCTTGGAGGCCTCTTGCTTGGAGGTCTCTTCCAACCTGTCTTATTCTATTCTATTCTATTCTATTCTATTCTATTCTATTCTATTCTATTCTACTCTACTCTCTATTCTACTCTACTCTATTGTATTCCCCTGTTCTATTCTATTCTATTCTATTCTATTCTATTCTATTCTATTCTATTCTATTCTATTCTATTCTACTCTATTGTATTCTCCTATTCTGTTCTATTCTATTTTATTCTATTCTACTTTATTGTATTCTACTCTATTGTATTCTCCTGTTCTATTCTATTTTATTCTACTCTATTGTATTCTACTCTATTCTACTCTATTGTATTCTCCTATTCTGTTCTATTCTATTCTAACATTGTTAAATTTAATTCTTAATATGATCACTTACAAGGCCAGAACGAAAAGAGGTGGCCAGTGCCCAATTATCACAGCACTGTGCTATGCATTTTCCCTGTGTGCTGTTCAATGATGTTTGTGTGCTTCAGAATGGGCATTCCCCTGTCTTTTGCAGTACTTGATGCCTCTGAAGCATTTTAAGAAACACTAAAGATTCAGGCCCATATGTTCCTTAGGTGCCTCTGAGGTTAAGCTGCAGTGGAGCAGGAGTTGGCAGGATTGTAGTCTCGGTCACAGGTACTTAAAGCCTCCCTAAGTTCCCTTTTAATCACATAAGCCTTTTTCTAGATCTGGGCTTAATGTCCAAATCCCTCTTGGAAATGTTATCCTGAGAGAAATGTCCTGAGGTCATGCAGAAAAGCTATGAAAGAAGGAATTGAAATTAGTTAATGCCCTCAGATAATGCTTTGCCTCTCTGAGCCTTCTCCCCCCAAAAGTTGCTTTGTGTTGTCATGTCCTGGTGCTGATTTTGGGTGCCCTAAAAATATAGCAGAAATGCATTTAGGAAGCTGCTGATTTTTAGATGCCTTTTATAAATATGTTGACATCCAACATTTTGGGGTTTTGGGGTTTTTTCCCTTGTAGGGAAGACAAGGAAAATGCACAATTCCAGATCATTTAGGGCATGTTTGCTTTGCATGAGAATCAGGAAGGTTGGATGCCATCAGGAGTGGATTTAGGATGTCTCCAGCACAAGATATTGGCTGTGGCTGTCACAGAGCACAGCTGCAATGAGTGAAAGGAAGGTGAGAGGACTTTCTGGAGCTGCAGAGCAATATTAAAGTGGTTGATGAGATCCATGATGTGCCCAGCAAAGAGAATATAGAGGAACATTGTTCCTCTTGCCCTGACTAGGAGGCATGGCTGAGCACAGAGAATGAGCAAAGTCACTTACCATAATTACCAAGTGTATTAGATGTGGTTTATCTCTGCTTCCAGTTAATTTAGTGTAGCATTCTTAATGCTGTATGGTAAGAACACATAAAGGATGTAGCCCTTCACTGAGGACAATATGGAGATGGCATTTGAGAGTTTTCTGGACAAGTAAGTTGAGAAGAAAACCTTCAGACTCTGCTGACTGTAAGTGGCTCCTGCCTTAGTGAGGTCGATGAATGGTGACAGCTACAATGCTTGAAGGTTTTTTTCTCTGTGTTGGTCAAAGCAGACTGCACTAGGAAGAGTTATCTGCTTACCCTGAACACCAACCACTTAGAATCAGCTAAGAGGACCTACTGATGGCTGTGGTGTATCTGCATAAAGCTGCATTTGTCTCCTAGGGAAATGGTTGCTAAAACTCACTACTTGGTGTTGGATGTTGAGTTAAGGCAGATGATGCCAGCGCCATGTGGGGGTTTTGCCAGGCCTTCAGGGGGCTGAAAAAAGCTGATGCCAAGGCATGAAAGGACAGAAATTAAAGACAAGAAAGAATTAAAAAGGGAAAGGGGAAAAGGAATGGAAAAGGGAAAGGGAAGGAAAAGGGGAAGGGGCAAGTGGGAAGGGGGAAGGGGAAGGTGGGAAGGAGGAAGGGGAAGGGAAAGGGGAAGGGGAAGAGGAAGGAAAAGGGAAAGGGGAAGGAGGGAAGGAGAGAAAGGGAAGGGGAAGGCAAAGGGGAGGGGATAAGGGGAAGGGGAAAGAGAAGGGGAAGGAAAAGGGAAGATGGGGAAAAGGGGGAAAGGGCTAAATTAGAACATTTTGGCTTAAATGGAAAGAAGAATGAATTTATTTTCATATTCATTCCTGAGTACAGCTTCTTAAGTTACTTTTAAATGTGGCCTGTGGATTTTCTACCTTTAATCTTCCCTCCTTACAGCCTTTCCTTTCCAGTCCTGGCTATGAAGCCATAAACATTCTTTTATTAGAGAGAGGGGAGGGGGGAAGCAAGCGAAAACTGCTCTAGTTAAAGAAGCCTCTGCATGCTTGTTTAGCCTTAGATCTCTGAGCAGCAGCTCTTAAAATAAAGCAGGCAAGATGTCTGCCTGACATGCAGGGGAGATTTATCCTGCTCCAAATGCAATGTAATGAGTGGGAAGGGTTTTTTCAGCCCTCTCTGACTGTACAGCATGCAGTTAGCAAGCATTTGAAAGCAGTTCAGCTTCAAGAAGCAGGCAGAGGCTGCTGAGACTCTGAGACTGCTAAATCAATTACAAACATCCTCTGAGTTGTGATACTAAAAAAAAGGAGGGCTGGGGGGGCATAGTTTAATTTAATAAGGAAATCTGTTCCAGTATCTAAGTTTTGCTCTTATTAGTTGCTTACTGCATGAGATCACAGGTCAATGGGCTCAGGGACCAAAGTAAAAGCTCTGCCTTCCACGCTTGGCCTGCTCTACTATTTGAAACTTCAAAAAGTGATATGCTAAAGACATCAAAGATTAGTTGTTGGGGTTTTTTTTTAATACAGTAAAGGTATATAATAGAGCTTTTGTGCCTGCTTCCCAAAGCTAATAAGCATCCTAAGCTTTTGAGATAAACAAAATCCTGACATTAATTCGCTTGGGCAAATTGAGCAAATCCAATGTTGTGACATGAAACAATCTCTTCTTCTCATCAGATAGAAATGAATATCCTGGGATGCTTAGGTGCAAGAGCCTAGAAAAAGTCCATGCAGTTTCTGCTCGTGGAAAAGTATCAGGAGGAAATATCATCAGAAAAGAAAATCAGTGGATTGGTTTCTGCATGCTCCTGCTTTGATTGATACACTTCACTTGCAGGGATGCAGCAGTTCCTGCATTGTGCAGGTAACAGGATCAGAGGATGTCAGGGGTTGGAAGGGACCCAAAGAGATCATCCAGTCCAACTCTCCTGCCAGAGCAGGACACATAGCAACACATCCAGACAGGCCTTGAAAGGCTCCAGAGAAGGAGACTCCACAACCTCTCTGGACAGCCTCTGCCAGTGCTTCTGTGCTCCACAACCTCCCTGGAGGTGTTCAGGACCAGGTTGGATGAGGCCTTGAGTGACCTGTTTTAGTGGGAGGTGTCCCTGCCTATGGCAGGGGGGTGGAACTGGCTGAGCTTTGAGCTCCCTTCCAACCTAAACCATTCTAAGATTTTACAGAAATCTGAGGTTCCTGACTCTGCTGCCACAAATATCCACTGCTTCCTGCCAGCCTCCATATGTGCATCTCCCTCTGAATTGTTTCAAGTGAAAAAAAAAGAAGAAGAAGAGGGGGGAAAAGAAGCAAAGAAAAGAACCAGAGGCTGGAGCAGTGAAAGGGTTAATTAGGGAACTGCTATAGGAAAAAAAAAAACAAACCAAAAACAACAAACCAAGATCTCTGAAGTTACAGCAAGCCCAAGAATGACTTCTTTCTGAAGGATGAAATTAAGTTGTGTGAGACCATCACTTTGATTTCACCGATCTAACTAAGGAAGAGGTATTATTATTTTCATAGCAGGGCTTGATCTACTGAATTGCACACTGCTGATCTGTCACTCAAAATGACAACACAGACAAGGGATCTTCTTTGATCTCCAGACAGTCGAGGTTTCAGACAGGAGTCCACAGGGAAGACAAAGTCATTGGGGTTTTTTTGGGTTTTGGTTTTTTGTTTTAGAGCCTGAACCTCAGAACCTCCACAGCAAAGGGAAAAGGATATGACAGAGTGTTTGTAAGGCATCAGCAAAGGTCTTAGCTTGCCTCCTAATTGCTGTTACGATAAGAATCTGGTAAAGCTTAGAAGCCAATTGCCAACTGCACTGCTGCCATGACAGTGCAGTTTGGCTTCATTTGCCAGCACTTTCAAACCAAACCAGTTCGTTCTCCACACAGGTTAAGCTGGCCACATCTTCAGCTGCTTGATACCAAAGTTTCTTCTTTACCTTCACTGTAGTTGATTTCCAACCTCTGAGGATGCAGTGATCCCAACAGCTCCTAACAACTCCATGCAGCACTAAAGGCTTGGGGTAGAGTGGCTGGAAAGATGCCCAGTAGAGAAAGGCCTGGGGGTATTGCTTGACAGCTGCCTGAAGATGTGTCCAGCTGGCCAAGGCAGCCCCCAGCATCCTGGCCTGCATCAACAACAGTGTGGCCAGCAGGACCAGGGAAGTTATTGCCCTCGTGGACTCAGCACTGGTGAGGACACACTTTGAGTGCTGGGTTCAGTTTTGGGGTCCTCACTACAAGAACGACAGTGAGGTGCTGGGGCAGGTCCAGAGAAGGGCAATGAAGCTGGTGAAGGGTCTGGAGAGCAGGGCTGGCAAAGAGCAGCTGAGGGAATTGCATTATTTTTTTCTGGAGAAAAGGAGGCTGAGGATAGACCTCCTGGCTCTACAACTACAACCTCTACAAGGAGGTTGGAGTCAGGTGAGGGTCAGTCTCTTCTGCCTAATAAGAAGTGATAGGAGAAGAGGAAGTGGGTTTAAGTTGTGCCAGGGTGTATTTAGGTTGGATACTAGGAAAAATACTTCTTTCCTGCAAGAGTGGTCAGGCATTAGAACAGGCTGCCCAGGGAGGTGGTAGAGACTCTATCCCTGGAGGTGTTCAAAAAACACATAGACATGGCACTTTGAGACATGGGCTATTAGGGTTGGATTGATTCCCTTGTGTCAGTTTAGTGTCTTTGGTGTGCTAGGTTAACAGTTGGACTTGATGCTGTTGGAGATCTCTTCCAATCAACCCAATTCTCTGATTCTCTGACACCGCAGACGTTACAGGGGCGCATCCAAAATTAGAAGCAAGTTTTCCACAAACATTTGGACGATAAAAAGTGAATGAGATCGTTTGGAAATGAGGCAGCAGATTGACCAAGGCAAGTCCATCGTAAACAGTTGGTCAGTTCAGCCTTGGATCCTGTCTCAAAGCATCAGGAGTCGCCAGGTAGTTTTCCGTCGCACTGGCGTTTGCAAACAAATATTTATCTGAGAGCCTCTTGAAGCGTGAATGTAGTACTGACAGCACACAGAAGAAAAGAGAGACTACCTAAACTCCTGACAGCTGGAGTCAGGAGGTGGGGATTTGCAGCTAAGTTTGCAGAGTATTTTTACCCCCTGGCATCTCAACTGTCAATTTGATTTCCAGAATGCAAACAGCAAGCAAAGGGGGAAGCGCACAGCCCCGGCTCTCCACACGGGATGTGTAAAGCTGTTTGTCCCCTGACCACTGACATTTCTGTTTGCCTACCAGCACAAATTACTAACTGTAAGCATGTACAAGCACTCGTATTTACATGGCAGCTTTTACAACTGCAATATCCCAAAGGGTTTTCCTAAGCCTGGTGTTTATTCATGGAGACTTTGAGCCGCAGGCCTGCCCCCAATGGTGAGCAGCTGGGGGCTAAGTCAATGCACAATCAGTGTGAATATCACTGCTTGGAGCAAAGGAACAGCTCCAAAACCAAGAGGAGGAGCTGTGGTTCATGCAGTGGAGGTGTGGAAGAGGGAGGTGCAGCAGAGGTGTGTGCATGGTGCATGAGGCTGCTGCAGCACAGAATCATCATAGAGTTAGAGAATCAGAGAATCAGAGAATCGCCCAGGTTGGAAGGGACCTTTAAGAGTCATCCAGTCCAACTTTCCTGCACTGAGCAGAGACATCCTCCACTAGATCACCCAGAGCCCTGTTGAGCCTTAACTGGAATGTCTCCTCAATACCTCTCTGGACAACCTGTTCCAGTGCTCAGCTGAAAAAGACCTATAAGGTCATCAAGCCCAACCATTATCTAATTCTAAGAAGTCTAATTCTAATAAGCCAGCAGCAGCCATGCCCAGGCCACCTTTTCTCCATGATGTGCCCTGCTGGACACTGTGAAGTAAAGGGGATGCTGCTGAAAGGCCACATTTCAGAGAAGCAAAGGAGATGCTGCCAAAAGGCCACATTTATTTAGAATAGAATAGAATGGAACATAATAGAACAGAATAGAGCAGAAGAGAACAGAATAAGCCAGGTTGGAAGAGACCTCCAAGATCACCCAGCCCTATCCAATGGCACTAAGTGCCCCATCCAGGCTTCCTTGAACACCTCCAGGGATGGGCACTCCACCACCTCCCTGGGCAGCCCATTCCAATGCCAATCACTCTCTCTGGGAGGAACTTCTTCCTCACATCCAGCCTAGACCTCCCACAGCACAACTTGATATTGTGTCCCCTCCTTCTGTTGCTGGTTGCCTGGGTGAAGAGCCCAACCCCACCTGTGTACAACCTCCCTTTAGGTAGTTGTAGACAGCAAGAGAAGAAATCAGCACAGAAAATCCATGCAAGAAAAACAGTGAAAAATGTTAAACTGAGATAAAAAAGCAAAGCAGTGGAACGATGATGAATATTTCTGTGCCCTTATTATTTCCTGCCACTCTTCTACCACAAGACTGGAAGGATGTCATGTTTTGAAGTGGTGTTAGCAGCCTCTGAACAAAAACATTCCCTCAATTCCAGCATGCACAGATTCAATGTGAGAAAGCAAAAAGCTCTGCCACAGCACAGAAGCAGACTTTTCATGCCAGCCCTGCCCTGCTTATCCTGAAGGGTGCAGAACTTTCACAAGGACAGAGGCTGAGTTCCCTGTGCTCCCACTCATTTGCTGTCACTATTTGCTTGAAAAGAACACTGAGCTGAGCTCTGCACTTTGCAGCTCTGGCCTCACACCTCCTCAGCACCAGCTCCTCTCACCCAGTCCCCTGTTCCTCAACGCTCATCACCCTCTGCTGTCTTTCCTTCCTGGCCCCTTGTAGCTGGCCAGTAGCTGAATCCAAATCCTTTACCTGGATTTTCAGTGATTTAAATCCACCTGATCCAGTTGAGGATGCTTCTGCTGACTGCAGAGGGGTTGGACCAGATGACCTTTGGAGGTCACTTCCAACCCAGACCATTCTGTGATTCTCTGTAGCCGTTTCCATTCTTGGGGAGGTTAAAGAGCATCCTTCCTGCTGCTCTGAGCCAACCAAGGGGTATGGACATCCCACATCAGTGGGATTATGGCCCATGGACCTTTTCCACTCCATGTTTCTGCAAAATAAAGAGCCCTTCATAGACGCTGGAGAAAACTCCTCATAACTGGATCCGAAATGTGTTTTGTTTTTCTTTCAAAGGAGCTCAGTCCTGAAGGTACTAAGACAACATTCACATTTCTTCTGAGTTTTTTAGGAGGGATAAAAGGCAGCATTTACATCCTTTGCCATGGAGCCAGTGAGAGACATGAAGAAAATAAACAGTCCCTGGTGGGTGATGAGGCCTGGATGGATCTTGGGGTCAAGTCACCAAAGGGCTTCTTGACTTCTGCCCAGTTTTGCTGGAAGCCAAAATCAACCATCAAGGTGGGAGGCCATGGCCTGAGGTGAGCAAGGGTACAGAGGCAGAGTGAGGACAAGGTGCAGCATCTCCAGGAGGGCATCCTGGCTGCCCACCTCTGACAGTATCCCCTGCCAGCCCATCCACAGAGTGGCTTTGGCAGCAGACTCATGGAGGTTATTTAGGTGCTTTGCTGTCCAGAGCAAAGAGGTCATAGTGGGGAAAAAAAAGTAAAAACAACCACCAAACTTTGCTTTGGTAATGATGTAAACAAGAAATGGGGAAAAGCAGGACCAAGTAGTAAATCTTGCTTGGGCAGAGGGGAGAAATTAAGGGCAGAGCACTCCATCTTGAATGGCAAATGTCCTTCATCATCCCCAAAAGCAAATCATCTGTTTCCATCTCTTGTCCCATGACCAAAACACTAGATCTGTGCTTATTAATTTATACAGCAGTGGGCAACTCACTGGGTCTGATTTGGAAGTACAGTTGATGGGATCTGCAAAAGCACTCAGGTTTTCCCAACGTCCCCCCTGCAGTGTCTACTTAGATGGTGAGATGGCAGCTTTTCCACAGAGAGATCTCAGCCATGTGGTTCTGCTGTTGCTTCTACCTCCTCCAGAGTGCTCCTGAACTTCAGGGAACTGGTGGAGAGGCTGAGAACAGATGAAAGAAAGAAGGAAGAAAAGGCTCCTTGTGGTGGTGGCCAGAGCAGGGACCTTGCTTTGGGACATGGGAGCTGTGGTAGTTGTTGAGCAAGAAGTTCCTAACGCTGGCTGAAGGGGCAGTGGCAGAGTTGATTGACCTCTCTGTGTGAACCAAGAGGTTATCATAGCAGAGTTCAGGCAGGAAAGTGCTACAACAGGAGGGGGTTGCACTTTCCAAGGACTTGGAAGCAGGTCAGATGTAATCATGCTAAGCTTGTAAACCTCTTTGCCTCGTGGGAAGCTGTGTGATGCTGGAGTGCCTGTGCACCAGAACCTTCCTTCTAGCAGAAGCTGGCCTGTGGCCACAGACATGACACAGTGCACATTCCTCAGGCAAGCACCAGCTCGTTCGCTGCATAACCTCTGCTCTTGCACCCCTGGAGCTGGGTGGGTGTCAAGTGCCTCGGGCCAAGCTCTTTTCTTTGGTCAGCAGCAATAAGCCAAGGAGCAACAGCTACAAACTGGAACAGAGAAGGTTTCATCTCAATGTGAAGAGAAACTTCTTTACAGTGAGGGTGGCAGAGCCCTGGCACAGGCTGCCCAGAGAGGTGGTGGAGTCTCCTTCTCTGGAGGCTTTCCAAAGCCACCTGGATGCTTTCCTGTGTGAACTACCCTAGGGGATGCTGCTTTGGCAGGGAGGTTGGACTGGATAATCTCTGGAGGTCCTTCCAACCTCTAAGGTTCTAAGATTCTGTGCCATGTGTTTACTGTCTCTAGTTGCTGTCTTAAGTATAAATCTGCACCAAAACTCAAGATGTTTTCCTTTTGCTTTGCCCTCTCCAAGTCCCGACTTTGGCAAGAGTCAGTGGGCAGAGGCTGGTGATGTGGAGGATGAAGTTGTGCTGGCTCCTTCTGGAGCACTTGCCTCATGTGAAGGTCAGCAAGTGTCTGGGCTAGTCCAAGACTACAACAAACTGAGGCTCCCACACCAGCTGCTTACTGCTGTCTCACATGGAGACTGCTTCTTGGTTTTATTCAGATCACAACTAGTATCAGGACTCTGCAGCCATAGTCTGGCTCTGATGACTCTATCAGACATGCAGACCCTTCCAACCTCTAAAGTTCTGTGATTCTGTCATCTTCTGAGGGCCCCATGAGAGGCTGGTTAACAAGCCCTGATATTCTGAGTCAGTCCTATTCACTTCCTTGAGGAGAAGCTTCGAGGCTTTTCAATACTACGTTTGTTGCTTCCTACAATTGCTGGCAGCAGGGTGAGAGTGAATAAATGAAGAGAATTCTACTTGATGAAATATGAGAGGACTTTTCATCTCTGAATTGATCTACTGTCCTTGTGAGTGGCTCTCTAGCCGATTTTGTAATCCCTGGGCAGTGTTTAGATATTAGAATGGCAGACACTTTGGAAACATTTCTAGCTGAGCCCTGGCTGGCAGGCATGACACCATGCTTCTGCTTAATGAAGTGCCTGTTCTTCTTCACCAGAGCCTCTTGTTGAGGTTAGCAGATTCCAAAAAGCTTTGCTGCCACCATATCTACTGAGCAGATGTTTTCTTCTGGAAGGTCTCCTGACTCTCAGGAACATCCCTTAAAAGGATCCTACTTGCTTTGGAAAACCTTATTCTCTTCAATTTGCATGTTTAGTTGGTGGGAGCCAGGAAGTGGCAGAAGAATTTCAAAGTCCTTTCTAAAATACCATCTAAGGCCCTACAAGGCAGTGTCATGGGCTCAGGATGAAAGGTGTCTCCAGCTGTTAATCTACTCTAGGATGCTTTCCCCCCTAGACTTGGGGCAGACTGGAAAGCTGCCCAGCAGAAGAGGACCAGAGTACACCGGTTGGCACTGTCTGAACATGAGCCAGCTTGTGCCCAGGTGGTCAAGAAGGCTACCAGCATGCTGGCCTGGGTCAGGAATAGTGTGACCAGCAGGAGCAGGGAAGTGATTGTTCCCCTGGACTCAGCGCTGGAGAGGACACACCTTGAGTCCTGGCTTCAGTTTTGGGGTCCTCACTACAAGAAAGATGCTGAGGTGCTGGAGGAAGTCCTGAGAAGGGCAACAAAGCTGATGAAGGGTCTGGAGAAAAGGTCTTATGAAGAGAAGCTGAGGGAACTGGAATGGTTTAGTCTGGAGAAACAGAGGCTGAGGGGAGACCTCATTGCTCTAAATGACTCCCTGAATGGAGATTGTAGGGAAGTGAGTGTTGTCCTCTTCTCCCAAGTAACCAATGATAGGACAAGGGGAAATGGTCTCAGGTTGCATCAAGGGAGGTTTAGGTTGGAGATTAGAAGAAAATTTTTCACTGAAGGGGTTCTTAAGCCCTGGAATAGGCTGCCCAGGGAGGTGGTTGAATCCCTATCCCAAAAGGTGTTTCAGCAATGCAGAACGGAGGTGCTGAGGGACACAGTTTAGCCCCAGACTTGGTAGAGTTAGAGAATGGTTGGAATGGATGATCTGAAAGGTCTTTTCCAGCCAAAATAGTTCTGTTTCCATACTGCAACCTAGGATCATATTCCAGTAGCAGGCTGAGGAAGGCAAATGGCACTGAGATCCTTCAGGTGCCATCCCCAGCAGCTTGCTTAGGGAGCAGCATCTGCACCCACTTTAAAATAAAGGTTATCTGTTGCATTTCTGCCTGATAGAAATGAATTAAAACAGTGTGCCTACTTCTGGAAGAATGCTGGAAAGGCTTCTCCAAATACCACCTAGATGCAGTCACTTAAATCACATTTAAATATAGCAGATATGGTGCTGCTGGAGAAAGCCTGTGACAGTTTTTAGGAGAGGAAAAGAGAAGCAACTCCTCACTTTGGAAGCTAAGGGTGAATCATCTGAGGCAGGAAGCATATCATTAACCAGTTTGGGATAAGGCCAGGGTGATGTGTGTGCAGCAAACCACTGCTCAGAGGCAAACAGTGGCAAAGTACAAGTAGGAGGGGAAAAGAAAGAGGAAGACAAAAAAAAAAAACAAAAACAAAAACAAGGAAGAAAGTGCTGGCTGAAATATGGACTCAAATTATTGTTTTCAACATAATAAAGTAGCAATCAGTTCAGTACAGAGGAGCAGGAAGGATTTGGCACAGGGAAGAGCACCAATATTGACTTGTGGACATAGAGCCAGCTCCCAGCTTGCCTTCTGAGAAAAAAAAAACTTATGTAAGCTGAGCTCAGCACCTACAGGGCTCGAAGCCATTCCAGGCAAAACCAATCCTTCCCTGCACATCCCAACCACCTCCTTACTACTCAAACATCCAAAACCCGCAGTCCTCAGGCTGCTGTCAAGATGTGGAGCTGCTACTGTTGTAGCTGCATAACACATCAGCTGCATGCTCACTTTGGGTTACCACAAACTGGAGCCAGATTGGTTAAATCCAGCAGTCATTTAGCGTCAGCTCTGCCTGTTTCACGCATCCCACAGTCAGCTGGAGGTGTGCAGGGGCGAGGGCAGGATGCCACAAGCATTCCCACAAAGCAGCTATTTTAAAGACCTGGGAGATGGAGAAAAAAAACCCTCTGCTTTGTAATGCTGGGTAGCTTTTTATTTAGGAACTTTTCGAGTAGGATGAGTGCAGCTGCTAGGAAAAGAGTCTGCGGCGAAGGAAAACTGAGGAATGCATTTTGAACCCTTCTGGAAGAAATATTCTCCAGGTGTGGAGAACCAAATGTGCCCACACAGACAGAAGAGAAGTGTAGGTCTTGTAGATACAGTTATAATATAGATGAATATATTGAAATAAAAGAAAGATTGATAGGAATAATAAATAGGAGAGAAATTATACATAAAATAGAAGATAAATAGTAGGATAAAAAGAATAACCAGAATGAAA